>MEHQ01002037.1:317159-579646 GCA_008828725.1 Saccharina japonica
GTGGCAGGGTAAAGGGGGGGGGGGGATCGAGAGGGGATTGGGGGATGAGGAGAGAGGGGGAAGGGGAAAGGAACAGCGAGGGATGGTTGCGGGCGAGTAACAAAATAAAGGATACTGTCGTGTACAAGTTACACCGGAAACCGAAAAACGCGAAAAAGCAAAAACAAAGTGGTACAAAAGACGAAACACACATGGGAACCTGAAAATCGAAGTACTGCTGTATCACATACAGCTTGCCAAGGCAACTTTCGACGAAATCCACGATCCCACAGATTATTATTTTGTTATTGTTTTATCCATGCGAACATGCATCATGAACACCGAAAAAAGGTATTATACGCCTAAAAACAGCGAAAAGGGTACACCTACGTAGAAACCGCGAAAAGGGTACACCTGGAAGCCGTAAAAAAGGAGAAAAAAACTCACCGGCGCGGGGCCTGGGGAGCGACTTTTCGATTACCACGGCCGCAATCTGAGGGTCCATGTCGTCAACCTCATCCGGGAGATAGTCCAGCTCCTCCACCAACACCTGAACAATCGAAACGGAACATATACATATCACATACCAGTATCATACTACTGCTGTAGTGTGGGTTACAGAAAAGAAGTAACGGTTATGGCCGTTTCAGAAGTAACGGGTTACGGTGGTTCTAGAAGTAACGGCTATGGCGGTTTCATAAGTAACATGTATGGCGGCTACAGAAGTACCAGGTAAGTGTACGATGGCCTCAGAAGTAACGGGTTACGGCGGTTTCAGAAGTAATGCATATGGCGGTTTCAGAAGTAACATATATGACGGCTACAGATGTAGCAGGTAAGTGTTAAGATGGCCTCAAAAGTAACGGCTATGGCGGTTACGAAAGTGACGGGTACGATGGTTTCAGAAGTAACGGCTGCGGCGGTTTCAGACGTGACGGCTACGACGGTTTCAGAAGTCACGGTTATGGCGGGTACGAGTACAATAATAACGGATACGAGATGGCTTCAGAAGAAACGGTTATGGGAGTTTCAGAAGTAACCGACATGACGGTTACAGAAGTACTATTAACAGGTAACGGGTATGATTGGTTCAGAAGTAACGGTTATGACTATGCCTGACTATTATTAATAGTACGCCTGTGAGTTGGCTGGGCTTCCCGGCTAATATTAGTTAATAGTTGGAATAGTTGCCTGGCGCAAGTCAGCCACTTACTGACTTAGTTGACTACCATACCAGGTAGTTGCCTAGCGTAATCCAGCCGACTACTAATAGTCCGCAAAAAAGATGCAAGCGAAGCGAACCAAAATACGTTTCGGCATTGTAGGGATGCGAGGGTCTATGGTCATATGACTACGGCCGTGCACGACATGAGTACACCCCCCCCCCCCCCCTCGTGTACAAGGAGGAACGGGATGTGATAGAGGGGGAGAGGAAAATAGACGATTGTGACATAAGACTATATAGTAGCGAGAAAACGATCGATATCCTAGGAGATAGATGGCGGCCATAGCCAGCGAAACAGGAAGGAAACAAGATTGACAACATTTTTTAACGTAATATACGAAGTATGGAAGCAGTGAATTAAACGCCCAACTGTTGGAGAGAAGGAACGGTGGTCAATGGCAAACTGCCTCAGGCAAGCAGCAAATGAGTGCGCACCCCGCCCCGACCGAGGGGGGCTCCGTTGGAGGCCTCCGGGGCACCCCGCTCATGCACCATTGAAGTAAAAAAATACGCTCCGAATTGGGCTTCATGTACACACGACGAGTAGAGATAAAACTGGTTGAGCCATCCTTAAACAAGGAAAACTAAACTAGTCGGATAGTCGGCACCGCTACACCTGTAATACCGGCTTCTGCAACCAACTATTACCGATAATAGCTCGCGACTTCTAGTCAAATCCAACTCCCAGCTCTAACTGGTGTACGAAGTTTCAACTTACGGAGTGTAGGAAGCCAGAGATACGGCTAGCTTATGAAGGACACAGGCTGCCGCTTTAAGGGGAAAACAATTAGGGCGAGGTACTGGCAACTGGTTGTAGCCTTTGCCAGCAGAAGGATTTCGGTTGGTGAGGGGGGGGGGCGCCGGGGGCACCCCCTGAGGGCCCCGGTGGGGGTGCCCCGCCGGAGGCAAGTTGTCACGCGATTTGGCTTCGCTACATAAAGAACAAAAACGATACGTTGAAACCACAACAGTAACATATCGGCGGTTACACCACTCTTCCCATCCCCCATCCCCCATCCCACCGCATGCCTCTTCACGAACGTCGGATATCGCATAAAAAATTTCTATACGTTGTACATCGTATGGAAACTTTCCATAGATCGCATGTATCGAAGGCGTTTGGTCCTCCACCCCCCGGTATCCCTTATGTGCCTTATGCAGGTATCAAAACGAAAAGCTTTCTCTTTCAAATATCAATAATCGAAATCGTATTTTGTACGTACTGCTGTAGTTATTTTTGTTTATATGTACCGTACCGAATCGAATTCGATTCACGACTCCTCACCTTGCGCATGTTTCTGGTGATCATCACTTGCATCCGGGCATGGTAGGGGTCGGACACCACGGCGCCTCCGCGGACCCTTATCGCATCACGCCGCCTTATATTGACGAAACCCGTTCCATTCCCACTGTCGCCTTTGCTGCTCCGCCTGTCATTGCTGCTGCTGATTCTTCTGTTGGTAGCTGTGCTGGTGCTGGTGGTGGTGCTGGTGGCTGGCCAAGGAATACAGGTCAAGGAAGAGTACGAGTAGCAAAGAGCAGTACAGTACGCGCCAGCAGTTAACAATTTTCTGCTCTCGAAGGCTCGCGGCTTATTGTTGACTTTTTGTCATGTTAACGTTGAGCATAAGCTCTGCAAGGCAAGTACATACCTGGTACAAGTAGGGTTTAGAGTATAGAGCGTGGCGTTCCTTGCTATGTAAGCACAAATGCTTCCGGAGCTGTAAATTGTCAAATAATAACACAGGCGTCCGCCTGAAATTATCTACACATGTCGCGTACTGTAGGATACAGGGATAAGCTGGTTGGACAAGTTGTCGTGTTGATATGTTCATGTTGCTGCTGTTGCAGCTGCTGCGGCGGTAGCGGCGTCTGGCCAAGCAAATAAAGGGTAGCAAGAGCAGCAAAGACCAGCGAGAGCAGTACTTTCGGGAGATGTCACACGACGGTGGTTTCACAAGTTAACTCGATAAGTTGGCGCGGCTGCTGATGCCTCCGCTGCTGCTGGCTGCTGGCGATACTGCAGGTGGGGAGACTGATCAGTACACAAAAGGTGTGGTAAACGTCGGGTCAGATCACGCTCTATACTCGTAGATCAGATCACGCTCTACGTAGATCATCCATGAATACGAGATCATCTAAAACCTAACCATGTGAGGGATCTTCATACCAGGTATATACTGCTGTAGTACACAGACGCAACCCAGGAAACAACGAGCTGTTGAATAGACCATACCTGGCACAAACGTACCAGCCAAGGGTATCATACAGATCAGGAACCTACTCGTACGATCAATCCGCCTGGAAAGATGGACGACCTGTCGGAGGTGTCCTTATTCTACTGCTTAATTTACAATTTACGTCGAATGACATAGATTTTAGCGTGGAACACGAACACTACTCTGTACTCTGTACCTGGTAGGTCCTAAACTCTTGACAGCAAACGCTTTTGCCTGGTTGACATGATTCAGCATTTGGAAGGCATTGCAACAACGGGGGGACCAAAGGCGAGGGGCGTTCCATCGCGGACAGGTCTACCCCAATCTCAGCCTATGGGTTATGACCCTCACCCTAACCGTTTCTTGGAGGGTCATAGCCCATAGATCCCAGCGTCGCACGAGTTGCCTCCGTCACGACTTTTTCAAATATCTCAGCTCTCATCATCCAGACAGACATGCAGAGAGCAGGGTGTGTCGTGTGTCCCAGCAGGTCCCAGGCATTTACAGCAAGATTATTCCATACGGAAGCTACGACACTGGGGACTATGATACGAACACAAGGCAAAGAGAGACAGGCACACATAATACACGTATATGCACAAGTGCTCAGCAGGTAGCGGTGTGCAGACCAAGTCAAGCGCAGCTGGCAAGCGTGGTATGTATGCTCAACCCAGTGAACAACTGCTGTACCTGGTACCTCGTAGTGAGCAAGAAGAGCCTGCTGGACAACTCGAAACATGCCAGGCACTGCCTGTGGGAGAGAGAGTTCGTTGGCCATTTCGTGCATTTTTTGCATGCATTTTGCACAACTGCGATAGAAAATCAAAAAGGTCAAAAACGTGAATGAAGCTTGTGCGCTTGATTGAGGATCTGACGGACCCCCCAGCAAGAGCAAGCGGCCACTCACCCCCACCCTTCCGGATCTGCACGTAGAACCCGCCCCGAGCGCTCCCTGCAGCGGTGCTAGAAGAGCAGGGCAACGTAGTCGACGTCACCCCAGCAGTTGCGCTTTCGCCATCGCACGCCTGTATCCCCAGTAGCACCCCAACCGCTGTCCCAAGTATCGCTTTCATGGTCAAGCCCGACCTCGCCCAATGCTTATTTGTGACTGGGGAGGGAGGGGTGGGAGCACACCCTAGGATTTGACACGGCCCGAGATCCAGGCTGAGAGGGGAATCCTGCAGTGCAAGGCAGTGCTGCTGTGCTGTGTCGTCGAGACGGAGCAGGCAACTCAAAAATCAAAAATGCATCCGGGGACATTTTATACCGAAAAACTAAATAATCCCTCAACATTCCGCCTCCAAATGTTAATGAAACCTTCGCAACGTTGATGTCGTTTTTGTTGGTCCGCATGTCCGCATTCTTGTGCTGGAAAAAGGAGCTAAAGGTGTGAGCATTCGGTGCGCCTTTCTAGGCCTAGGAATAACGCTGCTTCGGGATTGCTGTGCTGGAGCCTGTGGTGAGTGGGCGTTGTCTTGTTGTGTATTCTTGGTGCAATTAAGTGCAGAGAAAATGAGAAATGGTTAAAAAATGTGCAAAAAGCAAAAATGCGCTTGTACTGGCGACAGGAACTGTCCGTAAGTGGTTGGTGCCACAAGAGTCACAATCATAATCCCTAAGCCATGATCGGAGAGATACAGCAGCAGCTGTTCTCCATCGCGAGCTGTTGCAGCTGTTATTGATCGTGGTGCTGGTACTGGCGCTACTGCCAGTGGTGTACAGCAGATGCAGCGAGAGCAGCAGTGCTTGGTGCACTGCTACTCCTGTTTAGTTACTTTGCTGGTGGTATCATACGTATCAGAGGGGGGAGAAGGAGCGACGATCACGAAAAAATTACTAATATTTACTCTAATTTCAAGTGGTTTGAGCCATATACGTCGTCCGTGGGTGCGTTGGTGCACGCAAGGGGTAATACAGCAGCAGACAGCAGCAGTTTTTTTTATTTTTTATTTTTTTATCCTCCGGCGGATGGGTCAAAATAGCAGCAGAATATACGGACAACCAGTACGAAGTTCAAGCTCAATGACAAATAACCCCGGCGCCCCACACCCCCCCCCGCCTAGCCAACAACCAACACAGCGTAATGATGCAACTCGTTTCTTGCATGCACATAACACAGAACACAACAATGCACTCGATCTATCTGTTGGCTCGCGCCCCCAGGCTGTAACAGCAGCAACACCCCTTGCGAGTTGCGAGCACCACAGGGGACGACAGCATCAGGGAGCGACGAGGCCCTGTCGGTGACATCATTGTTGTTGTTGTTGTCTTCACATTAAAAACCGTGCCGGTCTCTCTATCCAGTACCTCCATCTGTCCGTACTAATCCAACATTTGACACGGTCGATTCCCGTGGTCACAGGCTAACTTACCCAAAAAAAGGTACACTGAAATAAAAGTGGAACCCGAAGGGTCCGCAAAGCGATCAAAGCCAGTCAAAAACAGATAGTCTGGAGCCCTCCGCTCCCCTCTACACTCTATGTGAAGGTAAAAATAAAAATGGAAAAGTCAACATCACCAATCGGGGGTACACGCCTCCCGATTCTATCTTGGTATAATGCCGGGGTGTTCCGTGCCGGGTTCACGCCGGTCAGGCAAACAAATCGAGTCCTCCACCCCGATTATAAACGCAGACATGATACGGGGGAAGGGAACTATGGTCCCGTGTGACTGATGTACCCCCGGCCTGCGAGCAGTGTAACTGCAAAAGGTCAAAAACAACGAAGGGAAAAAGACAAAGACAAAGACAAAGAGACAAGTCAAAAGTATAAGCAAACACTCAGACAAACAACATCATACGCATATATACTATATGTCCGGTAATATAATGGCCGTTTAGAACTCGTATCAATAACCAAACGGGCCTTACATTTCCGTACATACTGGTTATTCTGGGTATACTGGTTACACTCGAGTACATATATATGTACATACATAACATATTACACGAGACTTTACACATACGAATTATATATAGATGCATATAGATATATAGATGCTCCCAATACACTTCGTGCTCCGAGTAGGGTACACTGCCTGTTTGGGGAGTGTGGAGTGCATTCGTGCTCCGAGTACTGATATTATTGCAGTACTGGCTGCCTAAATGCTGCGTGTACTGTGGGTATGATCAGTGCTGAAGGCCAAATAATGCGAGTACTGCGAGTAGCAGTACAGAACCCTCGAGTACATGCAGTACCCGCAGTACAAGCATCCGAAATGCTGCCAGCCGTACGAGAAATCTACAAGTAAGTACTCCAGTGTGTGTTCTTCCCATTAAACCGTCCTTTCTACCCGTCGACATCCAGCACACCTATTAATAGTGTCTGCCGATTCTTCATCCTAAAGAGGTACCAGTTATTATGTGGTCACAAAACTACCACAGATATACTACGTTGCAATGCAGTAAGCAGAGCAGACAATGCAATGTCATATACGACAGGCGCGACCTACCCTGCTAGCAATCCAGCTGCGTGAAAGAGAAGAAAATAAAAAGAAAAAGCGAGAAGGAAAAAATAAAGAATACGAATAAATAATAAAACAGATCAACAAACAAAAACGATAACAAAAGACAAACAAAGTGTCGCGCTTCTCCCGGAGATGTGACAGAACATACAAAAAAATACCAGGTACCTGGTACTAATCAGTGCTGAAGGCCAAATGCAGCGTGCATGAGCAGTACAGAACCCCCGAATACAAGCAGTACAAACATCCGAAATGCTGCCAGCAGTACGAGTACTCTAGAAGTAAGTGTACTCCAGTTGCCCCCACCGAAAGTAAGTTGCTCCAACTTCCAGGGACCATTGTGAATTGTGTATGTCTTCTGCGAAAACCTGGGGATGCAAATATAGAAAACGGTGCACAGGTGCGCAGATGGTCGAAGTATGCTTGATAATCAGAGTCTCAGAGTAATCTCATCAAGGGCGTAAAAAAAAAGAGAAAACGACACCACACTTGTAGGAAGGTTAGAATGAAAAACAAACCGGATCGCTGTGATCACAGGACGAAATGAGCGAAAACCATTTTTTTTTCGTTTTTTGTTCTTTTTTAACTTGGTTTTAGAGACCCCCCCTATTTTTTTTTCGCTGGTGGGGGGGGGGGGGTCATTAAAAAAAAAGTTGACTTATTGTTTTCTGGGATCACAACGGCCCGGTTCTTTCCTCCAATATAGGGGGGGGGGTAGTGGGGTATCTGGGATTCAGATCCGCGCATACCCTTGATCTCATCCGTATGTATTTATATATTTATACCCAGAGTCAGTTAGGTGGGATCAGGCCCGCTGGGTGGGATCAGGGTGTCAAATGGGAGCAAGCAGGGTGCAAACGTGCAAACATACGCGATTTTGTGTGGTGCGTGTGTTGACCAATGAAACATTCAGAAAATTCAGTAGTTGACCAATGAAACATTCGGAAATATCAGTAGTTGGCCAATGAATGGGGTTTCTAGAATCAGCGGTAAGCTCTATTATTAAGTACTACTTGCTGTCCTCGTCAGGCATCACAGGCGACGGGGATGGAGTCCATACGTATTATATACTCGTATTATTGATAATTACCTGGTACCTGGTATAATATTTTATATGTGTGAACGAGAACTATTCACACATCGTCCGGTAAGATCTTCCAGGGGTCGGGCTGTTCGTTGTTTGCGTTTGCGTTTGCGGGCTAGGAAGCACTTCCTAGTGGGATCAAGGTACGCGCGTAGACCCAACCCAACCCCCAACCCTAACCCTAACCCTAACCCTAACCCTAACCCCAAACCGGACCCAAAACGGGCCCAAAACGGGCGAGAAACGCAGCTGCGCCGCTTTCGACGATTTTTTTGTTGTTCCGAACCTGCGGACCACGATATACCTCCATACATCATCAGTGACTGTAAAGTTCCCGGAAATATCCTGCCGGATGAAAAGTAAATATTACTGGTTAAAACGGTAACACCTTCACGCGGCGGGGACGAATGTGCGGGAGGTTTACAAGCCCACCCACCTAAAAAAGAGAAGAATAAGCCTAACCCTTCCGAAATTGAGGTCTCACCCGAGACGCCGCCATATGTGGGACGGTAGCCCCGCACCAGGTACTCTACTGTATGAATAGCCTCTTGATTCAGTTTTCAGTCTGTGTGTGGAGACTTTATCATAGGCTACGTAGCTATTAATGCTATTAATAGTGGAGACACGCGACACCGAGGTGGGTGGGTGGGTTGTCTGGGGTTACCACGCTCTTGGGGGTCGGCATCGCAAAATAATCTCAGAGTGACCCAGCCGAGGGGACTGGAGGGCCTTGAAGGATTACAGAGTAGTGGTATCACAATTTAATGGGGTGGTATGACCTAAAAAATAGGACCTGGTGTGTATGATCCCACAGATGATGCTGGTATATATACGTCACGTTCTCTACGTATTTTTTCGAGTGAATGCGAGTGTTGAGTTTTTAATTTTGACGGGAGCTAGGAACGAAAAGCAGGGACCGCTTTCGATCGAAGACGTCAGGAGATAGCACTTTGTTCCTTTCACCCCTTGACTGACGCCAACATACTATTATTGATTATAGGTTTTTATAATAGGGCGGAACACTACAACAGCAGTATGAGTATGTATTTTGTGTTTTATATGATACAGCAGTAGGATGTTCTACACCCTTCATTGACCGGTGCGCGTTTTTCCTTGACTGGCCGTTTCCTGGCATAACTGTTTTCGAGATTCGAGATGGCCCAAGCCTGTCTTTACTCTACTTTATTAAACTACCTGTTGCTTTTTTGAACGGCGTAACCTAAAAAAAGCGTGGTGGTGGCGATCAGACGACAAAAAATATTATTAATACTGTATATGTAATGGTATATATGGGCTTCCCGTCCAACATCTACCAACGCACACAAGTTGACAACACTTTCAAGTATAAAATATCCTGCTATTAATAAGCGAGTTCCTACGTATCAGCTGTACTGGTGTTGCGGAGGATCATGTAGTAAATAGGACCAAATATTTTTTGTGGTAATAGGTAAACACATATCGTATGACCTGGTAGGTTTGTGTGTGTACCGCAAGTCCTATTTCCTATTTACTATGATATGTGTCCCCCGTAATATGGCGGTGTTTGCGAAGAATTTCTGAAATTGGGTTGGAACCACGATAGATTGCTGTGTTTTTTGTGCTTTGTTTCCTATGTTCAAATCACAAATGTCCCCAACGCATGGAAATTTCCTTAGATATTTTGTTGCAAGATTGGGTGAGATACGGAGTATCCCCTTATTCACTTGCAGGTCATGTCCTGGGTGTTAACTCACTTTCGTGAAGTTTATGATAAAGAGAAGGAGAAACGTATATATATATATATATATAACAGCTTCTTTATTCCCAGAGCCGAGATGGCATATTCCTGGCATATTCCATCTACCCTCCGGAAGGGTCTCATTGCCCTTCCGTTCTTGTAATTACCCCGAATACGAATGCCAGTCCAAGAAATACGAAAACGGACCAATTACATATATTGAGGTAATTACCTTCCTTCAAAGCCCATACAGTACAGGACACCTAATAAGAAACAGGAAATCTGGTTCAGGCTTGATTTCTTATTTGAGAGAAGGTGCTTTCTACACTAATTTCAAGATAACGGCCCCTGGGTTTTTTATTTTCCTTTACATTTCAGCCTGTCTTTTTTTTTAGCCTGTTTCTTGTAAGGTGTCCTGTACTGCTGTATGATACTATTAATATTACACTTTCCTAAGAAGTATATCCCAACCCATCATGAACCAGATTAAAAGTTAGTAGTGGCATTTTGGGCACTTTTGGCACAACCCTTTAAAATTCCTAAAGCTTCGTGGGTTTGGGGTCATTTTTATATAGGAAAACAGACCACAAGAAACCCAACCGATTTTTTTTTCAAGTTTGAACCAAAGTCTTCGCAAACACCCTATTTTATTACGTCGTATCACACCAAGTACCATGCACGTGATCTATGGCAGCAGCAGTTTATTTATTAGTATTCTTGCTTGATTTATTTTCTAATTTTCTCATTTTTGTGTGGTTTGATTGCGATGGCGATGGCGATACTTAGCACTCCTTCAGGACCCAAGCGAGGCCACCAACCATACTTAGCGCTCTCACTTCCCAAGTTAGACCCACAGCAGTAGACCTAGACCTCCGCGGCCCTCAAACTTGCCACTGATGACTCTCTGCTCAGTGGAGTGTACTAATGTACACCCTGTTAGTGATGCGGTGACCCGTGCTCTGTGCGCCGAGGGGCCGGTGGCGGCAGCGGCGGTTAGTGCGTTAGTGCTGCGTCGAAAGTGAAGTTTTAGTGTTTCCTGCCGCCTCGGGCGGATTTTAGAACAGAAAAAAAGAAGCGAGAGCCTTGTGTGGGTTATATATACGGCGTTAGGGCACCACAAAGGCAGACCACCTGAATCACGGAGTTTGTTGTATTATGGTTTATGATCCCCGTAAAGACAAGCTTGAGCTTTCTCTTTTTTTTTCTGGTGCAGTACGTACTACTGTCTGTATCTCACAGTAGGAGTGGTCCCTCTATAGTGCCGGTATGCGGTAGCCAACGATACCCGCACTATACACAGCGGCAGCCGGCAGTATACTACCACTCCGCGCACTATATAATATACCACACTGGTGAATCCCATATGTGCCAAACGATTCCACTATATTCGCCCCGCTAGAATAGTGGCCAGCTTCAAAGACTACTGGCATTGGTACCCAAGTTCGAATCCCACCGTGGTGAGATTTTTACTTTATTTGAAAAAATAAAAAGGAACCAATTGCTGAGAGCGCCTTCGTGGCGTGGGTAGGCGGAATCCGACGCAAGTCGACGAGGGAAGAAAGTGCTGAAATCTTGTCGCGGTAAAAAATGCAAGGCAAGTACCGTAGTGGGGAGGGGGGAGAAGAGCCTACTTAGTGACCATGTTAGGATCTGAGCCACGACTAAAGAGGGAGAGAGAAAAAGAAGGGCGAAGATAATACATGGGATGGACAAACAAAAAAAAGAAAACTATTTAGTCAACAGGCACTATATAATAGCGAGCAACCGGCACTATTTAGTCAACCGGCACTAAAGAGGGGTGGTTCTCGTTTTAAGGACACTATTCATAGTTTGGTACCAGTACGGTGCTGCTGTGTTGGTGCGCGTTGCGAGCAGAACAAGGCGCTGGCCAGGTACGTAGCAGGCCAAGAGCAGCGCCGACAGTATGTACAGCGACAGCAGCAGCAGCAGCAGCAGCAGCAGCAGCAGCAGCATACCACCCACTTACCACCAACCACCCACCACCACCAGCGACCAACCAACACCACCACCTGCCACCCAGCATGAGCTGGATCATATAGCATATATACGAAGTATTAATGTAGTTGCCCTGAAATGTGTTGGGTCATGAAGTGGCAAACATCGATGCTCTGTGTGATGGAGTGATGGAGTTCATACGTGTAGATATCGGAACGTTCTTAGGGTCCTTATGGTCATACGACATGAGCACCTATGGGGTATGACCCTCCAATTTTTTTGGAGGGTCATACCCCATAGATGAGAACCCCCCCCCCTCTCCCTACCTCTCGCCCTCCTCTTCCTCCTCCCTATTTTTTGTTGGTCTAATACTTAACACTGCTACTACTGTTTGTGACGATTTTGTTTTGCGTTATTTTTCTCTCTTGCCTCCTTGTTTGCGCTTATGTTCCTCCTTCTTGTTTTACTTGTTCCCTGGCAGGGCTGAAACCGTCGTTTTGATTCGGACTCTCCTCAAGGAATCGGGCCGACTTCGTTTCGTTGTGTGCGTGTACATCGAACCGGCACGAGTTGTACCGCTGGTGGTGTCCAAAGTACTGTCGTGAGAGAGCTACCTGCTGCTCCTTCTGCTTCTGCTGCTACTGCTGTTGCTGCTGCTGGTTGGTGCTGCTCCTCCTTCTGCTGCTGCTACTGCTGCTGTTTGGTGCTCCTGCTGTTGGTGATTGGTCCTGCTGCTGCTGCTTCTGCTGCTGCTGCTCTTGCTGGTGGCTGGTGCTGATTGGTGGCGGTTGGTGGTGGTTAGTGCTGATTGGTGGAGGTGGTGGTGAAGATGAGACTGAAGATGTGGCTGAGGGTGGTGGCTGTGGTGGTGGTTGGAGCTGCGGTCTGCTGCCAAGGTGACCATGGCTCCATTTTAGTTTGGCTTTTCTGTCGTTTGCTTTTTGTTCGTTTGGGTTTGGCTTGGCTTGACCGAACGACTACCCAATAAGACACGAGCCTTATCGTGTGACTGACTATTAGTGTACTTCTGAACTGAGGAACTGCCCAATAAGGCACATGGCTTATCGTGTGACTGACTATTAGTGTACCCCTCAACTGAAGAACAACCAAATAAGGCACATGCCTTATCGTGTGACTGGCTATTAGTGTACTTAACTGAGGAACTGCCCAATAAGGCACATGCCTTATTGTGTGACTGACTATTAGTGTACTCCTCAACTGAAAAACAACCAAACAAGGCGCATTTCTTATCGTGTGACTGACTATTAGTGTGCCCCTCAACTGAAGAGCAACCAAACAAGGCCTGCCTTGTCGTGTGACTGACTATTAGTGTACTCCTCAACTGAAGAACTATGTGCCCAACAAGGCGCATGCCTTATCGATTACTTTTGAAATATTTTTCGTTGCCGACATAAGCCAGGGGTTTGCTCATCGGTCTTAGGTGTGTCCTTTCTCTTGAAAAAACAGTTTTTGGGTTACATACTCGTAGAGCTCCTATACTATCATCAAGATAATCAGTATAGTCAATAATCAATAATCAATATTCAAGATCGTCAAGATCATCAAGATAATCAGGATAATCAATAATCAATAATCAAGATCGTCAAGATCATCACGATCGTCAAGATCATCAAGATCGTCAAGATTATCATGCTCATCAATGTAATCAAGATCATCAAGATATTCAAGATAATCAATAATCAAGACAATCAATATAATCACGTAAAGAGCATCAGAAGGCTGCAGACGCCCCCCTACTGGCAGGAAGGTGCCTATTTGCAGCCTATGGACTGCAGCACTTAAGTGCAGTCCACAGTCTATCATGAGTAATTTCGTGTGGCAGGGGTGAAACGGGGTGCCCAATAGACTATTAATAACGGTACACCTCCATTTTGATTGGTCGACACCTCTACCCTGATCCCAACCGGACCAGATTCCATTTGACACCCTCCTCCCACATAGCAGTAGGTGCAGGAGTATAGGGTTAAGGTTATGATTAGCGGAATAACGTGTGGACAAACTCGAATCTTGTTCGATATCCATAACTAGGTCCAGTATAAATAGGAGTGGGTCCCGATTTGAAAACAAGAGTACCTTTTTTTATAACATGATATAGTAGAAATCGGCTCGATTTTTGTCCGGCGAGAAGAGGCTCGGCAAAAAACGGAAAATTAGGAAACCCAGCCGAGCCCGGATTCCTGTTTCTTATTCGTAGGTGTCCTGTACTGCAGATACCCGGTAGGTAGTCCAACAGCACCATTTTTTTCGTTGATTGCCGAGTCAGGTAGTTATCTTCTCCCACCTGGTCTCTCTTAAACCGCATTCAATTATACCAGTTAATATAATCTCCCATCATACGGTTATACGAATATGATAAAACATTCGTATCATGTCACATCATGTCATATCATATCGTGTAAAGTACCGTTTCGTTTATCGACATCGCATCGAACTCGATTATTGTTCGATATCCATGACTACTCGTAGGCCCAGTATACATATATAGGAGTGGGTACCTTTTGGGAAACAAGAGTACCTTTTTCATAACATAGTAGGAATCGGCTCCATTTTTGTCCGGCGAGAAGAAGCTCGGCAAAACAGGGAAAATTAGAAAAAAATAGCCGAGCCCGGATTCCTGTTTCTTATTCGTAGGTGTCCTGTACGTACTGCAAATATCCGGTGGGTAGTCCAACAGCACCGTTTTTTTTGTTGATTGCCATCATTAATTTCCCCGAGTCGGGCAGTTATCTTCTCCTATCTCTTATAGCGCATACAATTATTCCAGTTGATGTAATATCCCATCATATATACGGTTATGTGATATAACATTCCAAGGTCAGGTTCTGTAGGGTTTGTGGATTTAGGGTCAGGGTATGGGTGTCTTACAAAACTTACAGAATATCCGGGTTAGGGTATAAAACCCTTACAGAACTCACAGAAGTTCCGGGTATTGTGGCCCGGGCATACAGAACTCACAGAAGTTCCGGGCAGGTACAAACACGTTGTACCGGTACCCCGGGTATTGTGAAACGGGGAGTACAGAACTTACAGAAGTTCTCTGTAGGGTATGAAGGTCGTACAGAACTTACAGAAGTTCCGGGTTAGGGTATAAAACCCATACAGGGCTCACAGAAGTTCCGGGTATTGTGGCACGGGCGTACAGAACTCACAGAAGTTCCAGGCAGGTATAAACACGTTGTACCGGTACCCCGGGTATTGTGGCTCGGTCGCACAGAATATACAGGGGTACGGGTATGAAGGTCGCACATAACTCACAGAAATTCCGGGTATTGTGACACGGGCGTACATAACTTACAGAAGTTCCGGGTATTTATTGTGGAACGGGCGTACAGAACTCACAGAAGCTCCGATTGTGGCCCGGTCGTACAGAACTCACAGAAGTTCCGATTGTGGCCCGGGCGTACAAAACTCGCAGAAGTTCCGATTGAGGCACGGGCGTACAGAACTTACAGAAGTTCCGGTGATACCCTGGGAAATACCCACCTCAAGGCGGCGAAAAAACTGCAAATGTACTCGTCAAAAAATATACATAAAATGCATTTCGAAATACTGCGATTGTTGTACTTCAAACATGACGCACTATACCGGTACTAACGCGTGTATACCATGCATGTATAAATAGCATTGTAGCTAATTTCTGTTTAGCTGTTTTTCACGATTTTCACGGTAAGGACCGTTCCAACTTCATGGGAATGACTTCCGCGGTCATAGATTTACCCCCCAAATCAAAACCCACGTACTTGTGTGCTCGGTTCATGTCTGGTTGTGAGCGAGGTGGGTTGTACAATGTAATTTATTTTCGTAATTTCGTTTTTGGTGTGTGTCACTGATGAGACATGACGTCAGAACGCATGACATCACTCCTCAAAATATGTCAGGAGACGGCACTTTCACCCCTTGACTGACGGCAATTTTTCATTTTTTATCCTTGACGACGCCAAAATACTAGGTTTTAGTGTGGAACACTCGAATCCACACCTTTGACCGATGCCCATTTTCCCTCGACTGACCGTCTCCTGACATCCTCAACGATACCCTAATCTGTACCGGCACACAGGGTATTGTGCCGAGGGAATATCCTTACCCGGGGTATTGTGCCCAAGGTGTTACAGAACTTACAGAAGTTCCGGGTTAGGGTATAAAACCCTTACAGAACTCACAGAAGTTCCGGGTATTGTGGCACGGGCGTACAGAACTCACAGAAGTTCCGGGCAGGTACAAACACGTTGTACCGGTACCCCGGGTATTGTGAAACGGGGAGTACAGAACTTACAGAAGTTCTCTGTAGGGTATGAAGGTCGTACAGAACTTACAGAAGTTCCGGGTACGGGTATAAAACCCTTACAGAACTCACAGAAGTTCTCTGTAGGGTATTTCCCGGGTAAATACCCCGGGTATGGTTCTGTAGGTACCCTACAGAACCTGACCTTGTAACATTCATATATGATCATGCCAAATCATATAATATAAAGTGTTATCGTATATACCACATTCTTAATGAGTATCGTATCATAACATACCCCCCGCCCCCTAACTCCTCCCCCCGCCCCCCTGCCCCGATTCGCCGAAGGTTCTTTCGAAGACGACCGCGAGGCTCTGATCAGCCTTTACCTGTCTTTGGGCGGATCTGATTGGACGAACAATGCCAACTGGACAGACAACATCTCATCCGCAAACTTCGATCTAAGCACGTGGTACGGAGTGTCCACCACAAGCACTGGCGTCAAGACCATAAACCTGGAGCAAAATAATCTCGTTGGTGAGGGCCGATTTTAACGACACGGCAAAAATTCCAAAAACTAAAGTGCCAAGTGGCCTTACTGCTTGTATGGATATTTCGACTCGCCAAAATAGGCGTTCACATGATTAGAAGAATACTTTCCTTGGTAAGGGCCGTTTTTAACGGCATGTGTCGGTTACACGTCCGTTGTCGTTTCCCGGAGGTGCCGACTATCCGACTTTCTGGGTTTCCAAACTTTTAGGAAGGATTGTTCAATGCGGGGTGCCATTTTTTTCTGTTTTGGCCCGGGCCCCTCGGCCGGGGACGTCTGATTTTGGCTCGCTTAACTTAGGTCGGTTTACCGACTTACCGATTAAAAGCAGTTAGTTGGCTAACGGCACCTATACCGGTTAGTTATTAGTCGTGAAATCCCGCCGACTCACAGCTGTAGCGTTTATATACGTACCGTTTCACGTCATTTTTCCGTTACACTTTTTTTGTCGGCTTTCAAATCTAAGCAGATGTGAGGAGACAGCAATTTAATTTTCTCCCCTTGACAAGACACATCACGTTTTCCTTGACATCGCCTTGACTGACGACAAACTACTAGGATTTAGTGTGGGACACTCGGCATTACACCCTTAACAGCGCACTTTTTGCCTTGCTTGACATGCCTCTTATTAACGACATCATTGGCGATAGGTTCACTGCCCGAGCTACAGGACGGCCAGCTTTCGGAGCTACAATTCATGTACATGCGATCGAACAAGATATCAGGTGATGAGCCTTGCCTTGTCGGAATATATTCGGACCAGTCCCGGGGGAATTCCTGTACGCCTTTAGAACCGTACGCGCGTTTTTTGGAAGAAAATGTTTGTAGTTGGAATTATTTTGAATTAGTTGGAGTTAGCGTCTTGGGGGAACACTATGTACTTGGAATTATTATGGTGTAAACTGTTGTTTTGAAGTCGTAAAAGGTTGGTTGGATCGAATTATTTCCGTAATTTTCACAGCTCGCAGGAACACAACAGCAGTATTGATACTGGGAGTGATGCTTGGCGCAAGTAGCGACGAAATTTGGAATGGCCAGGTAAATCAATCAGGAGCGAAGGTTAGCTTGCCGTATAGCCACGAGGGAGCGGCGAGTAAACTTGCAAATGTCAATACAGCACCGTAGTGGTCCCTCTATAGTGCCGGATGCACGCTACAGTGCCTGTGGGGTCACTTGGTACAGATGGGATTCACCAGTGTGGTATTAGTGTGCGGATTAGTGCCGGTTGCTGCTATTATGCCGGTATTGTTGGCTGGCGCATACGGCACTATACAGGGACCACTACTTCATTCGGGTCGAACTCGAACCTGTTGATGCACCAGCTTTGAATTTTGTTTAATACGGTACCTGGTGCTGTTGTGCTGCTGTTTATATCAATACAATAAATGATGGCCCTTGCAGGCTGACATCTATCATGAAAGGCAACAAGCGATGAGTACGAGCTGGTTCCAGCAAGAGCAGGAGCATTTCGTCTTCAGACTTTTGCACCATTAATGAAAACGAGTTGGAAAACGAAATTTGGCAGGGTTGTTCTTCATGACCATACGAAAAAACGACATGATGGCCTTTTTTGAAAAAATGATTTTTTGGTGAATGAGGTACATTTGGACGTTTTTTTTTGTTTTTCCGGCAACTTTGACCCAACATTACAGACGAACCAAAACGAAAACAAAAAAAGGCCATCTTGTCGTTTTTTCGTA
This sequence comes from Saccharina japonica, assembly GCA_008828725.1. Taxonomy (NCBI): domain Eukaryota; class Phaeophyceae; order Laminariales; family Laminariaceae; genus Saccharina; species Saccharina japonica. The sequence continues at coordinate 335,295 of MEHQ01002037.1, forward strand.
TGGTCATGAAGAACCCCCCTGCCAAATTTCGTTTTCCAACTCGTTTTCATTAATGGTGCAAAAGTGATTTCCGCGAAGTGTATTTTTTCCCGTAAGGTTTCAAATTTGCTCAATACATTTTCCTAGTAATTTTCCAGGCGGTTTTTACCACAGCCTGATAGGCTCGCAGGCAGCAAAAACGTGACATGGACGTCTTCCCCTTGTTGATGCGATCCTGTCAAGACTTTTGAAGTCGAATTAGTCGGCGTATTGACCGATATATGGCCTGAATACTATTATATTGGTTTTACTATAGAATTACTGCAGGAAAGCTACCCCTATGGAATAACGCCTTCCTAAGGAATATCAGTTTGACCATATCTCACGAACTACAACTCGTACGCCAAAAATCTCTTCACCGATGTGTTCCCCTCGGCAATGCGGTCATGTCGATATCTGTAGTGTTCGAAAAAGTATTGTATTCCGTTTTTTATTTCCCGAAGAAGCTATCTTATGCTTCTCTCTGGAACCAGCTCGTACGTATTTTATGAAGCCGCCAGCTTCGAGTTGTGTATAATACTGTACCTGGTGCTGCTGTCTTGCTGTTCATGTTAATATAATACATTATGGCCCGTGCAAGCTGACAGCTTTCATGAAACGCAACAAGCGAGCGGGAACATATAGGACAGTTACAAACGAACGTTACGCTTGCGGATTTTTGAACAGGCACCATCCCGGCGTCGCTGCAGAACCTGACGTACCTGTCGCTCTTGGACTTGGGAGATAACAGCTTGGGAGGTATTGTTCGTGACAGTAGGATGCTCCAATGTTAATGATATTAATGATATGATGCTCCTATATTACTACTGGTAGTATGTTACTCCAATAGTGTTGTGCTCCAATAGTATTATGCCCCAATGGGATGATGCTCCAGTATGATGCTCCAGTAAGCTGATGCTCCGATAGTATGTTGCTCCAGTAGTATCTTGCTCAAGTAGTATTTTGCTCCAATATTATTGTGTTGTATTTGTAGTGTGCTCCAGTAAGCTGATGCTCCATTAAAATGATGCCCCACTATTGTGTTGGTTCTATATGATGTTTTTATGGCGTTTTGCTCTTGTTGGTATACCTGGTATGATGCTCCAACAGTATGTCACTTCCATTTTAATAGTATCATACTCCATCAGTATGGTGTCCTGATAGCTTGATGCCCCAATAGCATGATGCTCCAATAGCATGATACTCCAATAACACGATGCTCCAATCACCCGAACTCATGATACTGATTATTGATAGTCATGACGAAGTTTTGATATATCAAATACAGTCGTGGTCCCTCTATAGTGCCATGGCCCCTCTATAGTGCCATGGTCCCGGTATAGTGCCGGTGACATCGCTTGGTTAAGAGATGGGATTAAACCAGTGTGGCAGTGTTTGGAGTAGTGTCGGTTGCCGCTATAGAGGGACCATTACTGTATACACGGTATATTTTTTCTTCCCATTGATTATCTTTGCCTGTCTTTTTATGTTTTCTCTCTCTCCTAGGCGTAACTCAGACCCAGGGTCACATAGCAGGCTCTCCTCCCCCCCCCCCATACGGTTCGTGCCTTGCATTTTTTTTATCGCGATAATAATTCATTCAGACCTTTGTTCCGCGGTCTGATATGATGCCTCTGATGCAGGTGCCATCCCTCCAGAGATTGGCAACATCCCTTCGCTCGCGAGTCTCTTACTGGATGACAACGATCTGTCAGGTGAAACGCCACCTCAAGCCTTCGAAACCGCTTCTTTTTTCGTTTCGAAGGAAAATCACCATTTTTTCGAATCATCAGTAAGTAATTAATCACGGAAACATGACGGGTTGAAAGACAAACTGAAAAACTCTCAACCTAATAAAAAACCAACCCCGTTTTTTTTGTTGATTGCCAACACGCACTACTCAGGCGATATCCCGCGGGAGCTGGGGAAGGCGGAGTTCCTGACGCACCTGAATCTGAACGGCAACGGCTTGGAAGGTGGGGAGTAGTCTAGATGATATAAATCGTATGGAGGGTTTTCCACACAATGGACAGATATCTCACGATCTACAGTAGAAGGGTTATAATCTATGAATACATCCTGATCAGCCGTTGTGACATGTGGTGCAGACACCTTTATGTACGGTAGTATAACAGACCCAGCCCAGGAAACCTGTGCCATTATTTTGAACTTGTTTGGGACCCCATTTAAGGCACATGCGTACCCCTTTTAATGACCTATCTGTATGTACAGTAGTATAATAGATCCGACCCAGGAAACCAGTGCTCTTATTTTAAACCTCTTTGGGACCCCTTTTAAGGTATACACCCCTTTTAATGGTATTTTAAGGACCTTATAAAGGTATTTTAAGGGCTTTTCAAGAGCCCTTCAAGGGCCTTTTAAGGGCCTTTTAAGGGCCTTTTAAGGGCCTTATAAGGGATATAGTGGATATAACGGATATCGACCAAAAAAAATGCTAACGTTGGTGCTACCAAGCCGTCTACTTTAATGTAGTTCAGTGTATCAGCGTCACCTCCCAGCAGTACAGGTAGGACCATCTTTAAATCTTGCGCCCCGTGCCGTAATACTCTTTGCGTTATAACTGGAACACGCCGATTTCAACCATTGATGTCGTCCCTCAAATCAATTATTACGGGGGAGCATAGTAAACACTAGTATCACTAGTAAATAGGACCTACGGTACAGACAAAAACCTGTATATTTATCTATTTTTACAACCGAAATTTGGTCCTATTTACTATGGTCCTCCGTAAATAGTGGCCGTATGTACTTCAAATATATATAGCTGTAACGGGCAGTTTGTGTCGTCGATTTTCTCTCTGATCTCCCAAGAAGCCAAGAGGGTTACTATTAATGGTACTATTACTATTAATAGGTGATAAATATCGTGCAGATTATACGGCACCCACCAGGCAACATGAGCTAAATCATACAGATCATACAGATCATACAGACCAAAAAGCTACCCGCTCTCAAGGCCTACTGTAGATCATGAACTAGGTTATCTAGAATCGATGAGCTGCCCGATGTGTGCATTTATTTTACTATTTATACTACTACAGTACGTACGTGTAGTCAATTTATGTTCATGAAATAAGCTTGTGAATAACATCAGCCACCGACGCATACACCAGGCACCACTCTGTCTGCAAATATAAGGGTCGTTTCGATTCGCTAGTAATATGCAAACGAGGCTTATATTTCGTAACAGAGTGGTACCACAAGAGAGTAGTATCACAGAGAACCATAGTAAATAGGACCAAATAATGTTACTAAAAAAAGGTAACTACAACATATAATGTAGGTTTTGGTGTGTTCCGTAGGTCCTATTTACTATGGCCACCCGTAATACTCGTATTGAGGCTTTACTTCCGGACCGCCCGCAGTACGAAAACCACGATACATTTTTTATTTCGGGGAGTTTACGCAAAACTTGTGGTCGCGGGTTGGGTGGGTTGGGGTGCGGAGGGGCTTTACCAGCCGACTTGCCGATTGAAGTAAGTTAGTTGTTTAACGACATCTACCAACTATTTATCTCAATATTGGCCGTGAAGTCCTGCCAATTCACACCTCTACCAATAATGATACCAATAATGATATACATATGTACTCTAATGATACGAGTAATGATACGAGTAATGATGCCAGTATCCTGTATCCTTTCTTCGTCGTTAATCTGCAGGATTTATTCCTTCGGAGCTAGGGAATGCCTCCATTCTGAGGACGTTGAATCTTGGGGGCAACGGGAATCTAGAAGGTGCAGTACGTGGAAAGAAGAAGGGGCAGGGAGGGAGTGGGGGGCGCAGGTGACAGTGGAGGGAGAGAGGGAGGGACACGAACAAGCAAATTTGATTTGTTTTACTCGTTTTTGCTTTGGTGCCGCTCTGTCCCTCTGTCCCGCACGTTTTGTTCTCGACTTTAGTGTCGTCATTGCTCGGTTGTTTGATTTTGTGAAGGGTTGATTGGTTGATTGCTTGGTTATTCGATTGGTTCGTTGGTTGGTTGACTGATGGATTGATTGACTGATTGTTTGGTTGCTGTGTTGATTGATTGAACGATTGAATGGCTATTTATTGCTTGGTTGACTATTGATTGATCGAGTGATTGGTTGATGGATTGGTTGATTGGCTATTGATTGGTTGATTGATTGATTGATTGATTGCTTCTCTGATTGATTGGTAAATTGATTGATTGCTTATCTGGTTGATTGGTTGATTGAGTGGTTGGTCGACTGAGCATTGATTGGTTGGTTGACTATTGATTGACCAACTGATTAAGTGATTGCTCGATTGGTTGCTCGATTGAGATTGATTGATTGCTTCTCAGATTGATCGAGCGATTGGTTGATGGAGTGGTTGATTGACTGTTGATTGGTTGGTTAACTATTGATTGACTATTGATTGCTTCTGTGATTGATTAACTGATTGATTGGTTGATTGGTTGATTGGTTGACTGGTGGATTGACGTGTGGTACGGTAGATGTGGCCCCGCTTTTTTGCTGAGGCTAAGGCCCAGGCAAACTTGAGGAGGTGTACAGATTTGGAGGCTAAATCCGTATATTATGATAGGTACGTAGTATAGGTATAATTCGAGTAGTACAAGCAGTTCCTATATACGAATAGTCACTAACAGTCACTAGTATTCACTAATAAGTCATTAATAGTCACTATTAATAATAATCAGGCACACATGTTTCGGCCGAAAAATGTTATCTCTGTTGTAGCACGCATATAATCTTATCTCAATATTATCTCCTTTGATTGATTGATCGATTGATTGATAGTTTGATTGCTTGATGGATTGGTAGTGTGATTGATTGATTGCTTGGTTGAGTGATTCAATGCTTGGTTGATTGGTAGTTTGATAGTTTGATTGCTTGACTGATTGGCCGATTGATTGGAACTATCGGTTGCTCGATTAATTGTCGCAGGTCCCATCCCGGCGGAAATCGGGAACCTGACTCGGCTCAAAACCCTGAACCTCAACAACAACAGCCTCAGCGGTGAGATTGATAATTTTATTGACAGTTATATCATTTTATGGACAGTTACGACATCATTTTATGGACAGGTATATCTTGATATATTAATAGATATGTCAGGGAAGAGTGATGCCTCATCTGTATGATAGGATGGTGTTGGTAGAAACAGTAGATACTTTGATGATATGATGGCAGTAGATAACATGATAATATGATGATGTCATGATCTACTGTAGATATTTCAGGGAAGAGTTGGTAGGGGCATCAGTGGATAATTTTATGATGCTGTTTGTGCGACGGTAGCCATGATGCCATTATTTGTAGTATACACCGTGTTTGTTGTTTAGTGTTTACCTCGCTCAAACACTGGACACAAACAAGCTTTGTTGTCGCAGGGTAGCAACGTATTCCACATCTGGGACAGATCATCTACAGGTAGATCACATAGATCAGATAGATCATCCCCACTTGATGATCTAGATATTTCAAGGCAGATATATTCCCGACCATTCATGATCTGTATGATCTGTATGATCTGTATGATTTAGCTCATGTTGCCGGGTGGGGACCCGTATAATCTGCATCATCTAGCACATGTTTCCTGGGTTGGATCTGTACTGAGCAGATCCTGCACAACCTCTCGTAACTGCAGGTGGGGAACTATATTATCTATCTGTAGACTATAAGATCATGATCTGTCTGAGGTGTGAAACATTCCCATGGCGATAACTTCAGACTGCTAAGACCTATGCCAATGGGAAAGCAAAGTTACCCTAAAAAGTTTGAATTCCTAAGATCCCCGCCAGATTTTTCCAGAACAAGCTTGCTATGGGACCGATTCTTCAAACGGAATATTCCCAACTTTTGGAAAAGCCCGAAAAAGGCATTTCTCAGGCTGATGTTGGGACAAGATCGGCTTGAGAAAAACTCAGGCGAATGTTAGTTCGAAGCGGCGAGATTTCGAGTCCTCGACAGACATGGATCGACGAAACCAACGACTGCGTCATGAATTCTGAACGCGGTGCGCTCGTTACGGGCTCCGACCCATCCTAGGGTCACCGTGTTCACACGATGGCCGGTGATATGTGGCGGGCGCTGGCCAGGCGTCTGATAAACAAAAAATTGGCTGCTGGTGTGCATAAAACAGATGACAAAAATTCTCGATCCGTCTCAAATGGCAAAAAATAGGGTTTTTTTCGGGTTTGGGAGAAGAGCGTAGGACGCCGCCGGCAATCTCTCGCCTCCTAGACCATGGATCCACCTTATATCTTCGAGGCCGTCATCTACATTCGTTGGCCTTGCCCGACCCGAAGCGGGTTGGCTGTGGGCTCAGTCTATGTCGAGATCGAAGGTCTATCGTCGCACGAGCTGATTTTTATCAGGGTGTTGACGATTTGCACCGAGAAAAGGCAAATTGCGCCGCCTGCAGCCGTTTGAAAAAAAATAAGAAAAAAATCAAACGTTTTTTCCCTTTTTCCCCACAGCGGCGGTACGAGCGGATCTTCAGCCTGAAAATTCCAGGCAAATATTTCAAAGATCGATTTCCAACTTTGCTCTCCCATTGGCATAGGTCTAAGCAATATGCTGGCCACGCAGCCGAGTGGCTCTCATCCACTGAAACAACTTGAAGGCTTAACACGGATGGTGTTGGTGCTCCAATCAGGCTACGAGGGATGGTGTTGGTGCTCCATTCAGCGATGAGGCTTGTACTACGATATGGACAGCGCTTTTTCAGACCTTGGACAGATGATCTACAGATATCTCAGATAGATCAGATAGATCATCGATTCCCGCTTCATGATGAAGAATTTTACAGGCTAGATAAACCCCTGGTTCATATGATCTGTATGATCTGTATGGTCTGTATGATCTAGCTCATGTTGCAGGGTGCGAGCCGCATAATATTCATGAACATAAAACATGTTTCCTGGGTTATGGCACCTGCCGACTAGTTGTTAGTCGGTAAAAACCGCAGACCCACAACTCTAGTAATCGTTGCTTTGCGTGCCAAGATGTTTCCCCCCTCTCCAGTCCCGTTGGGGTGTTGGGGCTACATTTAATGGTGTCGTTTTCTCTTTGTGTTGCTTTCGCTCGCTAACTCTGTTGTTTTGTGTTTCTACAGGGGAAATCGCGCCGGAATTTGAAAGCCTAGCTTTGAACTACGGGAGTGGGCTGTCCTTGGATTTCAGCAACAACTTTTTGTCTGGTGGGTGGATAGAAAAACAAATATTACCACTGCTACTGCTGTTGCTACAGCTACTGCTGCTGCTACTGTTACTGTTATTGCTACTGCTACTGCTACTGCTACCTACGTCATTGCTACGGCTACTGCCTCTGCTACTGCTACTGCTACTCCTGCTGCTACTACTACTACTGCTACTGCTACTGTTACTGTTACTGTTATTGCTACTGTTGCTGCTACTGTTATTGCTACTGCTACTGCTACTGGTGTTGCTATTGCCTTTGCTACTGCTACTGGTGTTGCTATTGCCTTTGCTACTGCTACTGGTGTTGCTATTGCCTTTGCTACTGCTACTGGTGTTGCTATTGCCTTTGCTACTGCTACTGCTACTGCTACTGCTACGGCTACTGCTATTGCTGTTGCTACTGTTACTGCTACTACTACTACTATTGCTACTACTACCTCTGTGAATACCACTACGACCACTCCTCTTGCTACAATCAGTGCTACTGTAGGTAGTTTACTTTCCTTGACCCCCCCTCCCCCCTGATGTAATGTCTTATTTCGTCCGATGGAAATCCAATCGTATTTCAAAAACACGCAGGAGTTGTCCCGGCTGGGCTGGTCGCAGAAAACCTTGCATTTCTAGACCTTAGCGGGAACCGCTTGGAAGGCCAGGAGCGCGCAGGCAAGTGTTAACATGTTGGATAATAGTACGTATAGAAAAATAGGGACATGGCTTGTATTTACCATGTTCGATCATATAAGCATGTTGGATAAAGTATCGAAAAGGGGGAATATGGCTTTTATTGGGCATGGTCGATTACGTTAACGTGTTGGATAAAGTGTCGAAAATGGGGATTTGACTTTTATTTAACATAGTCGATAGTATGGACATGTTGTTTTGGATGTCTTACGTGTCTTGGTGGGAGTCTTACCGTTTTGTTTCGTGTATGCATGCCACTGTGTCTTGTGTGGCATTGTTTGTCGTGGTGCGCGTGCGTTGTTTTTGTCTGGTGTATGCTTGCAACCGTGTCCTGTGTATGTTCTTGATTTCCTTGCTCTTGTACCAATAATGCTGTCTGTCTCGCGAAGTACGCGTCTCGTCTATATGTGCATGCGTAGACACAATGCATCCAACCATCCCCGCTCCGCCCCACCCCACCCCACCCCAACTGCGTCTATTTCAGATGGCAAGACAGCAGCTCCCTTCATCACTCCCACGGTACCCCCCACCCCCCACCCAACGGTCACGCCTACCCCTAGTCCAACACCCGAGCCTACGGAATCTCCAACGGCTATATCGCCTTCCCCCGCCACACCACCCATTGAAACTCCCTCCTCTTCCGCTGATGACGTGACGGATATACAGCCCCCCTTCGATGACGATGATATTCGTGGTGGTGGTAGTGATGGTGGTGGTACGGGCATTGCCATTGGCTTGACAGCAGCGGGCCTCGCGTTCGTCGCGTGCCTTGCTTGTGGCCTCACCTGGCGCAAAAGGGTTAGCAAGGGTACAGACACCGAGGGGAAGCGGAAGATAGGTGTGGACAAAACGATGACGGTGCCACTTGGTTGGCAATCCACCGACGAAGAACATCATGGGAGGGAGGAGGAGAAGCGAGGGGAGGGGGAGGGGGAGGGGGAGGAGTGATTAGTCGGTTTTTCAAAATAAAAACTGGCGGTTTTTGAGGTCCGGTTAACCGGTTAACCGGTTAAACCGGATAAAAACACCGGTTCAACCGGTTAACCGGTTAAACCGGAAAACCGGATAACCCGTCTACACTAAAACGTGCCAGTGAACGTGACAACGTCAACGCTGGTTGACCCGACGTCTATTGTACCTACTCTAAAACGTATCAACTACTCTATGATACTGCAGCAATGAACAAGGCGACCATACGTGGGCGTGGGGAGAGAGAGGGTGGTAGCCTGAAAGTCGGTGGATCGACTGCGGCACAGGCCCCTCCCCTCTCCCCGCACACCCAACACTACCCAACACTCGCACACACCAAACACACACCACCCATCTCTGCTCGCAAGTCCAACACACCACCACTCCAACATGAGCCAAGAGGTGGTTGTAGTCGATGACGTGGCTGCGGCAAACGACGACAGCAGTAGCTCAGACGAGCCAATATTTGCCGGTTCGGACCCCAGACGAGCCAATCTTTGTGTTGAGTATTTAAACGGTTGGAGCATTTTCGAAATGCAGTTTGTTTTTAATTTAATATTTGTGACAGTTACTTTCCAGTTCAACTGGCCGGAGCGTTCACACTCAACGGCCTTCTAGACAAAAACCTTGTACACAGGTGTTTTTCCCCTTGTACACCCCTTCTACCCACCGGCTCGTGCCTTCGTTTACAGTATGCGGGTCAGGATATTTTGATTTTGCAGAAGGTTTGAGTCGCGTCAGGTAGACTAACGAGCAGGGCGAGTGCTGCTTGTACTCGTCGCACGACGCTATAACCCTGATGGTTTGTGCAGTTTCGGGAGCATGCAGTGTGCGGGTCTGGTTGTGGTGGTTTCGCTGACAACCGACGTGACGCTTTTCCAAGTAGTAGTACCAGGTAATACAATATGCATACTTCGTATATATGAATATATCTGGTTGATCAACATCACTATTCCATATCGAAGAGGCGCAGTTGCGAACATAACCAATATTAACACACTTGCTTGTTGTGTTATGGGGCATCTATCTGTTGTTATTCAGTCTCCCAACCACTGGCTCCACGCTACGAAGCCTCTTCAAGTCCCTTGGCTTTTTGCATCGCAGCGTACATTGTTTTCTCTATATTTGCCTTTCCCTTCCAGCTTCCGTCTTTTGGATTTCGTTTTATTTCGGCACCTTCACGCCACGGTTAGCTTACAGGCTTTCGTCTTCATCGTAACCCGCTTGCTGTTGGCAYATCGAASCCTTTTCTTCTCGTCTGGCGTGCGTGTCTCGCGCGTGAGGCAATATAGCGTTGAAGCCTCATTATGAGGTGGGGAAGATTTTTGTCCTCATTTATTTGTTTCGAATAGCCGCACCTTCGACCCCCTTTCCGATTTCTGGGATGATATGAGCATTATATCGTCGTGGGATCTGCATGTACGACAATTCAGGGTAGGCTAATGTGATGGTATCACGTAGCAATGAGCAATTACAAGATGTATTATTACGAGTATATAAATAGATAGACAAAAGCGTACGAACGTGTATGAGATCACGTGACGTGCTAGATACGGAAACATCTCCGTAGATCGTACATGCATGAAGATACATGGATAGTGGGATCAGCCTGGTACTTGGCTGGGCCCTATCTCCGTACTCCGTTCTTGTACCCTATCGAGCTCTACCATGAGATAAACAACAACAAAAACTTTACTATTAATAGGGAGAAGCGTGCCCTGGCCAGCATGGACATTCCTGTGTCCTGTGATGAGGGTCTTACCTTCACACGTGGGGAGTGCGCAACAAGGGTGCAAAAAACAAAATCACCTATGGTTTTCAGTAATATGGATGCTTCACCGCATCAAAACCGGTTAAACCGGTTTTCGGTTAACCGGTTAAAACCGGGTGAAAAAAAACCGGTTAAACCGGTTTTTTGTTTTTGAGAATAACGCCTCCTGTCCGGTTTTCGGTTTTTCGTATATGCCATCCGGTGCCCATCTCTAGTTGTCACCGACCAAGCAGACATTGCTATTGATAGCCCCAAGCCTCGAAGCGCCGTGAGGTGTTGGGCGAGTCGCATGAAGGGTGAGCTGCATCCTACTGAGAACCGCTTGTGAGGCGGACTTGCGTATGGGGCGATCGTAGTTCGTCATGTCGACCGCAGCGTTCAGATCATCCTGAACATACCCGTAACAAAGAGCGTTGGGTTGACACAGGGGTGCGGCTGTTTTTCAACGGTCGTTTTCTCGACAGTGTGCTAAAAGTCGAAACATGTATTTTCGGATGGCTCTCGAGTGCTAATATTACTCCAAAAAACAAATAGACTTTTTCCGAAAACAGCTTGTTCGGTAATGGCAATATTCTCGTTCTGGAAAAATCGAGCGCTGAACAACGACCATAGCACCCCTGCGCGAACTCGACGCTCTTTACCTCTTTACGGTATACCTCTTCACGGTATACCTCTTTACGGTATACCTCTTTACGGTATACCTCTTTACGGTATCTCAACAGCACCGACCCAGGCGCCGTAACTCGACTGGTGTCCAATAGACGTCCGGGGGGTGGGGTTGGGACAGGGGGGGGGCTGGAAGAAGTTGATCGTGTCAACCGCGGCTTTTAAGGTCATCCTGAGCATGTGTCAACAGCATCGACCCAAGCGGCGTCGCTCGATGCCTGTCCGTAACATGTCCGTAACATGTCCGGGGTGGGGGGCAGGGGTGAGGGTATAAGGGTGGGGACGGGGTACGGGTGGGGATGCTTGACGATAGAGGTGTAGTATAGGTATACCTTTTTTTGGCTGAAACGTTTTCTGAATGACGGAAGTGCTCCTTACCTTAACCCAAAAATCGTCGGAATTTCCATTTTTTGTGTTGCAATATTTTTCGTGTCATACACACAGGCCATGGGATTGCTCATCGGGTATGATAGTATGATAGTAGCACTTTTATTTGCCTCCAAAATCAGTTTTTGAGTGAGCTATCGAGCTCCCCAGGTGACTACCCTCAGAAGGCAAAACCTTATTAACATGGTGCACCTCTACCTTGACCCTTTTGAACTGGTCACACCAATTTGGGGACAAACTGCTTGGAACTACTGTAGTGTGTGACATTCTTTTCAGTTCGGAATGTGTTAAGATAGCATGCGCCATACTTAGGGTTTGAGGGTGGGGGTAGGGATTGAGATACGGGTTTAAGTGTTCGCACACCGGACAGATCATGATCTACTGTAGATCACGATCTAGATCAACTGGATCATAATCCGCCGTTATGATATGTTGTGCAAGATCCATGTAGTACAGACTCAACTCAGGATTAACATGTGCTAGATAATGCAGATTGGACGGCTCCCACCCGGCAACATGAGCTAGATCATACAGATCATACAGATCATACAGATCATACAGATCATACAGATCATACAGATCACACATGGTCGGGAATATATCTGCCCTTGAAAGGGCTAGATCACGATATATCTGTAGATGATCTGAATGATCTGGCCGTTACAAGACGGAGTGCAAGACATGTYATAGTACAGATCCAACGCAGGAAACATGTCCTCGAGCTTGCAGTTCATTCGGTTCCCACTCGGCAGGCGACATGAGCGACTCTACATAGATCATATGGATCAGGGGTCCATTTTCCCTGAAACAGCTACGTAGATCATGATCTATCTGTAGATCATCTGTCCGAGCTGTTCAGGTGTGAAATAGTCCCAAAGCCAGCAGTTTGGTTGCGTGTATCATACATACCCCGCTTGTTTTTGATAAATCGGCCATAAAAGCTGGCCCAGGATGTGTGATACCTTGCGTGTAATACGGTCAACACTACCTGTTGATAGTACACACCGTAGCGGGGAGGGGGGAGAATATCCGACGAAGTGACCCCGGATCTGAGTTACGACTATTGATATTAATAGGAAGGAGAGACAAGAAGGGCGAAGATAACTAACGAGATGAGGGGGGGAAACCACAACAACCACGACAACAACAACAGACCACTCAGACTGGTTAATCCCATCTGCGCCAGGCGATTTCACAGGCACTGTAGAGGGCAGCCGGCACGATCGCGAGACCACTATTGTATTCTGCGTGTTATATGTACGGTAAACACTAATCATAGTTTCTCCTCACAGCTGCCAGCAGTCCCTCCCCCTTCTTGAGCACATAGACCAGGGACTCGCAGAGGCGGCGGCTTCTGTCGAACAGGCTGGCGTTTCCCCGATGGTCTTCCGCAACACCGACAAGAGCTTCCACCAGAGATCCCACCTGGCTCGCGTGTCCGGGCAGCGGTAACGGTAACGGTAACTATATCGGTAACTATATCGGTAATTATAACGGTAGCGGTAACCACAACGCAATTAGTAACAATAACTATAACGGTAACTATAACGGTAGCAGTAGCGTTAAGAGTAACGGTGAGGATAAGGAGACGGTAATGGTAATGGCTACGGTAATAGTAACCGTAACTACAACGGTAATAATAACGGTAGCGGTAACGGTAAGGGCAACGGCGAGGATAAGGGGAACGGTAATGGTAATGGCAACGGTATTAGTAACCGTAATTGTAACGGTCATTATAACGGTAGCGGTAACCGTACCGGTAAAGGTAAGGATGAGGATAAGGGGAACGGTAATTATAATGGCAACGGTAATAGTAATCGTGACTACAACGGTAATAATAACGGTGACGGTAAATGGTAACTTATAGCAATGGTATCGATCACGGTAATTATAACGGTGACGGTAGCAGTACCGGTAGCAGTAACGGTGAGGATAGCGGTAATGGTAATAGTAACGACAACGTTAACAGTAACCGTAACCGTAGTGGTGACATAGAAGGTAACGGTACCGGTAACATTGCTGGTAACAGTATCGGTAACAGAAACGGTAACGGTAGCATCAACGGTAACATCCACGGGAACCGTAACAGTAGCAGGAACAGTATCAGTAACGGTAACAGCAACGGTAACGGAGGTCCTAACCCCCCACTCCCACTCCCACCCCAACCCTGCCCCCCTTTTTCGCTTTCCAATCCTCCAGTAGCAGTAACAGTACCGTTAACGGTAACAGCAACGGTACCGCAAAAAGTCCACCGGCGTTCGGTACTTGCACCAGGTGGGTATCGTACGTTAAATATTTAAGAAATCCGTAGGCGCCTCATCGAATTCAAAGGGTAAAAAAAATAAAAAAAAAGCATTACACGACAAATAAACGATGGACCCTGCTGTGAAATTTTGGAGCAGGACAAGTGACACTGAAACCAGTAGACAACCTGAGACACCCCGACCGGGGTAGAGGGTGTACTTTTTTGGTCCGAGTATAACACTAGAGGGGTGCCAATGAGAATTTCATGTTTTCGGCTTTTGGTGCAGTCGAGGTGTCGAAGTCCCTCTTTATCCCTTTCAGAGCTGCAAAAGTTATCCCACACTAATTCCAAGTATGCTGTCCCCAAAATTTTGGGGACCGATTCTACAAAACTTATCCCACACTAATTCCACGTAGTTTGCCCCCAAAAACGTGAGACCGCTTCTTAAGGGGTTCATGCGGGGCATCTCTAAACGAAGATAACCGCACTACCACAGCAGTCGTGGGAACCCGGAGTACCCCGATGTGTATAATGTAGCGGGGTTCCGCAAATATGGTGGGATACATCGGGAGTTATGAACAGTGCGTCAACCGCAGTAACCACCGGAACGAGGCCGCGGAAACACTTTCCACCGCACTAAATCGGAAATCCGGGTCAATAAGTTAAATATTCAAATAACGTTCACCGCACTAGACTGGGACCCCGAAGCACTACAGTAGATATCCCGCACCCCTCGAGTGTTTTTGGACTGTCTGTGTACGTACTTAAACTGCCGGTGGGCGGGTCGAGAACCTCCCATATGTTTACGCGTTACAGCAGCAGTTAGCTTTACTATGGCGGCTGACCACTGACGACGACTGGTGCTGTACTCATTGAAAAGTAAGACGAAACCCTTCTACTGCTGTAACTGCTCATCGGTTTGTTTTTGTGCGTGCGTGCGTGCGTTGCTCCCCCGCCCCCTCCCACTGCTTGCTGCTGACGTGCTGGCTGGCACGTGGTCTACTATAATAGGTCGGCTTAGAACCCACCGTGTATGAGCGGGACTCACGCTTCGGAGGGCTGTGGAAAACGGGCAGGTTGGTGGCTCAACATTCACGGCTCACGACACATATCATGCGTAGTATATTGTACGTATAGTATGTATATTACCATTATTTGTTGTTTAGTACTGGACCAATCAGACCGATACACCAAGGCAGCAAGCTGTAGAATAGTAGGATAATATCGATGCTACATGTTAATATTAGTCTATCGTATTACGCGTATATATATGTTAATATTACTGTAGTCTAATGTGTTACGCGTATATACCTTGTACAGTAAAACAACGGCCTTCGACGTAAAGCCAATAGTTAGTACAAGGTATGAAAATCAAGCAGTGGGTATGCAAGGCATGTCAACACGTGTGTGTCCATCTACATATAAGCATTGGTGTCTTTGGTATATACCGTGCTTAGTTCTTGTTGTCTCTCCCATGATCCTGAACAGGACCAAACTGTTACTTCTACCCAATGACATCCAGCACACTCAGTCTCTCTACAGACTCTTGTTTTTATTCATAGAGACACATGTAAGAGTTATGTGGTCACAGACAACACGATAATACAAAGTATGAACAGAAACGAACAGCGTCGCGGGTAAGGCCTGGCTCTACGACAACATATCACACGATGTAGTTTTGTGTTTGTTTCGATGTTTTTCTTTGTCGGTGTCATACCATGTCAGCATATTAGATTCCACCTTGCAGTCGGCGCCGGTGGCCAATAGAACAGGGCGGAGTAGGGAAATGCAAGTTGGCGTTTTGCTGCCGGTCGGTGGGGGTTTTAATTAGTTTGGTGATTGCCACTTGAACACCAGACACGAAGACCAAACACGATCAATACCGCTTACTGCGAAACGTAGAAATACGGTACAGTACAAGGATTCTTTAATAACAGCTCTGTTTACACGCCCCATTGATGTCCACGCTCCCGCCCCCTCGTCAAGTCCACACAATCATAGTACAAGGCTAGCGGAAGAACCACAAGTACAGTAGTGGTGCAGCGTAACCGTCTGCCGACGTGCTGGTAGCTGGTACCAATTTGGACGAAAAAATATATAATGTTTGATAGTCATATGTATACTCCGACAGGTCTGATATTTCCGTCCAGAGTGGTACATGTTAAGAACCTTGTATTTCCGGCTCCCTGAAACAGTGCCATATATCCGGGTAGGCTGTATGCCGCTTCCTGTTTGGGTTGACTAAATGCGTGTGGTATCGCGCGTTTTGCCATTTCCCTGGGTGCAGTGGAGGGCGGGTGTGGACGTCGATGAAGACGAACCTGTCGAAGCATACTTGCTGCTTTTCAGACTTCCGCTGGCCTGAAGATGCCCCTACGTTCCCCTCTTGCGGTGAGTAGGCCACGCAGTATGGTACGGTGCTGTCCGATGCTCACTGAGGTTCCGCGGTATGTTATGTGCCATACTGACTGAGGTTCGGGTACAATACTGGCGGTACCGTACGGTACTGATATTACGATACTGATGTTTAGGATGCTGAAGTAGGGTTTGCTGTTTACATATGTGTTCCGATGCTTCCGGTGAAAAGCGCAGGCTTGCGCTATGGAGTGCTCGGGAAATAGGTACTGCAGGCGGGATAGCTGGTGTAAGCCTTGACAGAGAGGTCACACCGACCATACAAACCATCCCATCGCACACAAGAACACTAGCATCGCACACAAGAACACTAGGAGTGCTGTACTAGTAATAGCACTGGTGCAAGTATCACACAGCTGTACGTATTTTTTACTCTAGTACCGGTAATAATCACCAAAATTGTTGATTATGGGTACGTAGGTGTTGTAAATAGTAGATGTGTTGAGAAAACTTATGCCACCTCACCATTTGCGAGTAGGCGTGCAGATCTCCACGACTACCGGGAAAATATCCTTGGGCATAATACCTACCATAGAGCCTCATTTCCTGCGTGGATTTGTTTGAAATATTCATCTATGATGCACTATCGCGCCTCCGTAGCCCCTTTCTGACCACCTGATACTAGTCCTACTCGTAATTGTCGATGAACTCAGGCCAGAGAGCCATTCCACGTCACCGGTGCCGATCGATCGTTGTCTCAAGACTACCCTACAAGTCGAGAGCAATGTTCAAGCGCGCATACATATGATGGCAGAGCCTGCCTGGTTGGTTTACAGCTGTAACAAGCGGAGACCTTGCTTTATCACAGTGTCACTCATGTTCCCGCACGCTCCCAATATAACCTGTTCCCTTCTTCCCGTGCTCTTTGGTGCTGCGCTTTGTATTTTTGTATTTGGCAATATTTTCCCGTGAACGAAGCTCAAGTGAGGCAGTACCTCGAGGACTACGCCGTGCACTTCGATCTTGTGCGCTACGTGCGGTTCGGCCAAGAGGGTCCACCTCTCCTCGGCAGTTTCGAACACTGCTCCCTGATAATAGGAGCCCGCGGATAGAAACGCTCGTCAGCTTTCACCTCTCGGCAACCATATACACCGAATACGGAAGAACTCTGAGCGACCTTCGCCGCGGCCCTGAACCCGTGAAGAACCTTGTCCAGTTTGCCGTCCCCCTCGTCCTGTCTCTCCGAACGCGACCTGGTTATCGACTGGTCCAGTGGCAACGGTCGCCTCGATGACCCCGCTGGCCGCGATGATGGTGGTGGTGATGATGGAATCACTCCCGGCGATGATTGTGACAGCGACGTAGCCCCGGTACGAGCCGGTGGCGGCAAGGACCCCGATGGTGCTACCGACAGCGACGAGGACCGCTGGGGGTCCGATGGCGTCAACTCATGAACACCACCAAAACCACCACCACAACCATTCCCCCAACCCCCGGTGGGCCCGAGAGACGATCGCCCCAGCTCCTCGCTTAATTGGGTGCCATCATCACCGCCAACCTGAGCGGACATGATAAAGCTCTTCAAGAAAGTGCCATCGCCACCAATCGTTCCCCGACCACCACCACCACCACCACCACTACCACCGTCGAATTCAGCGCTATCATCTTCATCGCTACCACCGTCATCAGTACCAACCCCGCCGAGAGCGCCTGGGCAGACTCCGGGCGAATCTCGGGGTTGGTCGTTAAGCATTCCCTGATTGGTGGTGGTGGTGGTGGTGGTCAGGGGATCGAGACCATGGTTCCCTGCTGTAGCAAGCGGTGTGAAGGTTCCCACGACGGAGGCGTGAGGATTCCTGGCCGCCGTTTCACTCACCCTCTCGCCACTCCCACTGCCCCCCGCGTTGTATCTGCTACCACTGCCGCCACTGCTGCGGCTGCTCTTGCTGCCGTTGTTATTTCCGGACTTTCTATTTCTCCCCCTGTTGCTGCTGCCGCTGCTACTAGTACCACCAATACTGCTGCCGCCGCTACCAGTACCACCGCCGATACTGCTGGGGACGGAGATACTGCCCTCGCTCGTTATTCTCTCGCCGCTGTCTTGTGATGCGGCAACGGTCGTAGCAGTGCCGACGGACGAAATCCTCTTCCCCGGAGCGCCGATGCCATTTGGATAACCGTCATCATCACCACCACCATCGCCACCGCCACCACCGCCACCACGACCGCCATTAAAGCCGACCCCACTGCCCCCATCAAAAGGCGCTGTCTCCTCCCCCTCCTTAGCCGCCACCACCGCAGTCGCCGAAATGAGGTCTGGGCTGGCCCCATGTGCGACAACCTCCGTCGATATTCTCTCGGTAGCGTTCGTCCCGAACACGGCGGGCGGCGGTGACGGGCCGAGCCCGACGTGACCCCCCTCCTCAACCCCACCCCCACCCCTCCACCCGCAACGCCCTCCTCAACTGCCGCACCACCCCCAACCACCACCACCAACGGCCGGTTCGGGTTAGCAAAGCCTCGCAGGCGCACTAGCAAGCCACGCCCCACAATCCAAGCCTACTANTGGGGGTGGGGTTGAGGAGGGGGGTCACGTCGGGCTCGGCCCGTCACCGCCGCCCGCCGTGTTCGGGACGAACGCTACCGAGAGAATATCGACGGAGGTTGTCGCACATGGGGCCAGCCCAGACCTCATTTCGGCGACTGCGGTGGTGGCGGCTAAGGAGGGGGAGGAGACAGCGCCTTTTGATGGGGGCAGTGGGGTCGGCTTTAATGGCGGTCGTGGTGGCGGTGGTGGCGGTGGCGATGGTGGTGGTGATGATGACGGTTATCCAAATGGCATCGGCGCTCCGGGGAAGAGGATTTCGTCCGTCGGCACTGCTACGACCGTTGCCGCATCACAAGACAGCGGCGAGAGAATAACGAGCGAGGGCAGTATCTCCGTCCCCAGCAGTATCGGCGGTGGTACTGGTAGCGGCGGCAGCAGTATTGGTGGTACTAGTAGCAGCGGCAGCAGCAACAGGGGGAGAAATAGAAAGTCCGGAAATAACAACGGCAGCAAGAGCAGCCGCAGCAGTGGCGGCAGTGGTAGCAGATACAACGCGGGGGGCAGTGGGAGTGGCGAGAGGGTGAGTGAAACGGCGGCCAGGAATCCTCACGCCTCCGTCGTGGGAACCTTCACACCGCTTGCTACAGCAGGGAACCATGGTCTCGATCCCCTGACCACCACCACCACCACCACCAATCAGGGAATGCTTAACGACCAACCCCGAGATTCGCCCGGAGTCTGCCCAGGCGCTCTCGGCGGGGTTGGTACTGATGACGGTGGTAGCGATGAAGATGATAGCGCTGAATTCGACGGTGGTAGTGGTGGTGGTGGTGGTGGTGGTCGGGGAACGATTGGTGGCGATGGCACTTTCTTGAAGAGCTTTATCATGTCCGCTCAGGTTGGCGGTGATGATGGCACCCAATTAAGCGAGGAGCTGGGGCGATCGTCTCTCGGGCCCACCGGGGGTTGGGGGAATGGTTGTGGTGGTGGTTTTGGTGGTGTTCATGAGTTGACGCCATCGGACCCCCAGCGGTCCTCGTCGCTGTCGGTAGCACCATCGGGGTCCTTGCCGCCACCGGCTCGTACCGGGGCTACGTCGCTGTCACAATCATCGCCGGGAGTGATTCCATCATCACCACCACCATCATCGCGGCCAGCGGGGTCATCGAGGCGACCGTTGCCACTGGACCAGTCGATAACCAGGTCGCGTTCGGAGAGACAGGACGAGGGGGACGGCAAACTGGACAAGGTTCTTCACGGGTTCAGGGCCGCGGCGAAGGTCGCTCAGAGTTCTTCCGTTTTGGGAGTTGCCGAGAGGTGAAAGCTGACGAGCGTTTCTATCCGCGGGCTCCTATTATCAGGGAGCAGTGTTCGAAACTGCCGAGGAGAGGTGGACCCTCTTGGCCGAACCGCACGTAGCGCACAAGATCGAAGTGCACGGCGTAGTCCTCGAGGTACTGCCTCACTTGAGCTTCGTTCACGGGAAAATATTGCCAAATACAAAAATACAAAGCGCAGCACCAAAGAGCACGGGAAGAAGGGAACAGGTTATATTGGGAGCGTGCGGGAACATGAGTGACACTGTGATAAAGCAAGGTCTCCGCTTGTTACAGCTGTAAACCAACCAGGCAGGCTCTGCCATCATATGTATGCGCGCTTGAACATTGCTCTCGACTTGTAGGGTAGTCTTGAGACAACGATCGATCGGCACCGGTGACGTGGAATGGCTCTCTGGCCTGAGTTCATCGACAATTACGAGTAGGACTAGTATCAGGTGGTCAGAAAGGGGCTACGGAGGCGCGATAGTGCATCATAGATGAATATTTCAAACAAATCCACGCAGGAAATGAGGCTCTATGGTAGGTATTATGCCCAAGGATATTTTCCCGGTAGTCGTGGAGATCTGCACGCCTACTCGCAAATGGTGAGGTGGCATAAGTTTTCTCAACACATCTACTATTTACAACACCTACGTACCCATAATCAACAATTTTGGTGATTATTACCGGTACTAGAGTAAAAAATACGTACAGCTGTGTGATACTTGCACCAGTGCTATTACTAGTACAGCACTCCTAGTGTTCTTGTGTGCGATGCTAGTGTTCTTGTGTGCGATGGGATGGTTTGTATGGTCGGTGTGACCTCTCTGTCAAGGCTTACACCAGCTATCCCGCCTGCAGTACCTATTTCCCGAGCACTCCATAGCGCAAGCCTGCGCTTTTCACCGGAAGCATCGGAACACATATGTAAACAGCAAACCCTACTTCAGCATCCTAAACATCAGTATCGTAATATCAGTACCGTACGGTACCGCCAGTATTGTACCCGAACCTCAGTCAGTATGGCACATAACATACCGCGGAACCTCAGTGAGCATCGGACAGCACCGTACCATACTGCGTGGCCTACTCACCGCAAGAGGGGAACGTAGGGGCATCTTCAGGCCAGCGGAAGTCTGAAAAGCAGCAAGTATGCTTCGACAGGTTCGTCTTCATCGACGTCCACACCCGCCCTCCACTGCACCCAGGGAAATGGCAAAACGCGCGATACCACACGCATTTAGTCAACCCAAACAGGAAGCGGCATACAGCCTACCCGGATATATGGCACTGTTTCAGGGAGCCGGAAATACAAGGTTCTTAACATGTACCACTCTGGACGGAAATATCAGACCTGTCGGAGTATACATATGACTATCAAACATTATATATTTTTTCGTCCAAATTGGTACCAGCTACCAGCACGTCGGCAGACGGTTACGCTGCACCACTACTGTACTTGTGGTTCTTCCGCTAGCCTTGTACTATGATTGTGTGGACTTGACGAGGGGGCGGGAGCGTGGACATCAATGGGGCGTGTAAACAGAGCTGTTATTAAAGAATCCTTGTACTGTACCGTATTTCTACGTTTCGCAGTAAGCGGTATTGATCGTGTTTGGTCTTCGTGTCTGGTGTTCAAGTGGCAATCACCAAACTAATTAAAACCCCCACCGACCGGCAGCAAAACGCCAACTTGCATTTCCCTACTCCGCCCTGTTCTATTGGCCACCGGCGCCGACTGCAAGGTGGAATCTAATATGCTGACATGGTATGACACCGACAAAGAAAAACATCGAAACAAACACAAAACTACATCGTGTGATATGTTGTCGTAGAGCCAGGCCTTACCCGCGACGCTGTTCGTTTCTGTTCATACTTTGTATTATCGTGTTGTCTGTGACCACATAACTCTTACATGTGTCTCTATGAATAAAAACAAGAGTCTGTAGAGAGACTGAGTGTGCTGGATGTCATTGGGTAGAAGTAACAGTTTGGTCCTGTTCAGGATCATGGGAGAGACAACAAGAACTAAGCACGGTATATACCAAAGACACCAATGCTTATATGTAGATGGACACACACGTGTTGACATGCCTTGCATACCCACTGCTTGATTTTCATACCTTGTACTAACTATTGGCTTTACGTCGAAGGCCGTTGTTTTACTGTACAAGGTATATACGCGTAACACATTAGACTACAGTAATATTAACATATATATACGCGTAATACGATAGACTAATATTAACATGTAGCATCGATATTATCCTACTATTCTACAGCTTGCTGCCTTGGTGTATCGGTCTGATTGGTCCAGTACTAAACAACAAATAATGGTAATATACATACTATACGTACAATATACTACGCATGATATGTGTCGTGAGCCGTGAATGTTGAGCCACCAACCTGCCCGTTTTCCACAGCCCTCCGAAGCGTGAGTCCCGCTCATACACGGTGGGTTCTAAGCCGACCTATTATAGTAGACCACGTGCCAGCCAGCACGTCAGCAGCAAGCAGTGGGAGGGGGCGGGGGAGCAACGCACGCACGCACGCACAAAAACAAACCGATGAGCAGTTACAGCAGTAGAAGGGTTTCGTCTTACTTTTCAATGAGTACAGCACCAGTCGTCGTCAGTGGTCAGCCGCCATAGTAAAGCTAACTGCTGCTGTAACGCGTAAACATATGGGAGGTTCTCGACCCGCCCACCGGCAGTTTAAGTACGTACACAGACAGTCCAAAAACACTCGAGGGGTGCGGGATATCTACTGTAGTGCTTCGGGGTCCCAGTCTAGTGCGGTGAACGTTATTTGAATATTTAACTTATTGACCCGGATTTCCGATTTAGTGCGGTGGAAAGTGTTTCCGCGGCCTCGTTCCGGTGGTTACTGCGGTTGACGCACTGTTCATAACTCCCGATGTATCCCACCATATTTGCGGAACCCCGCTACATTATACACATCGGGGTACTCCGGGTTCCCACGACTGCTGTGGTAGTGCGGTTATCTTCGTTTAGAGATGCCCCGCATGAACCCCTTAAGAAGCGGTCTCACGTTTTTGGGGGCAAACTACGTGGAATTAGTGTGGGATAAGTTTTGTAGAATCGGTCCCCAAAATTTTGGGGACAGCATACTTGGAATTAGTGTGGGATAACTTTTGCAGCTCTGAAAGGGATAAAGAGGGACTTCGACACCTCGACTGCACCAAAAGCCGAAAACATGAAATTCTCATTGGCACCCCTCTAGTGTTATACTCGGACCAAAAAAGTACACCCTCTACCCCGGTCGGGGTGTCTCAGGTTGTCTACTGGTTTCAGTGTCACTTGTCCTGCTCCAAAATTTCACAGCAGGGTCCATCGTTTATTTGTCGTGTAATGCTTTTTTTTTATTTTTTTTACCCTTTGAATTCGATGAGGCGCCTACGGATTTCTTAAATATTTAACGTACGATACCCACCTGGTGCAAGTACCGAACGCCGGTGGACTTTTTGCGGTACCGTTGCTGTTACCGTTAACGGTACTGTTACTGCTACTGGAGGATTGGAAAGCGAAAAAGGGGGGCAGGGTTGGGGTGGGAGTGGGAGTGGGGGGTTAGGACCTCCGTTACCGTTGCTGTTACCGTTACTGATACTGTTCCTGCTACTGTTACGGTTCCCGTGGATGTTACCGTTGATGCTACCGTTACCGTTTCTGTTACCGATACTGTTACCAGCAATGTTACCGGTACCGTTACCTTCTATGTCACCACTACGGTTACGGTTACTGTTAACGTTGTCGTTACTATTACCATTACCGCTATCCTCACCGTTACTGCTACCGGTACTGCTACCGTCACCGTTATAATTACCGTGATCGATACCATTGCTATAAGTTACCATTTACCGTCACCGTTATTATTACCGTTGTAGTCACGATTACTATTACCGTTGCCATTATAATTACCGTTCCCCTTATCCTCATCCTTACCTTTACCGGTACGGTTACCGCTACCGTTATAATGACCGTTACAATTACGGTTACTAATACCGTTGCCATTACCATTACCGTTCCCCTTATCCTCGCCGTTGCCCTTACCGTTACCGCTACCGTTATTATTACCGTTGTAGTTACGGTTACTATTACCGTAGCCATTACCATTACCGTCTCCTTATCCTCACCGTTACTCTTAACGCTACTGCTACCGTTATAGTTACCGTTATAGTTATTGTTACTAATTGCGTTGTGGTTACCGCTACCGTTATAATTACCGATATAGTTACCGATATAGTTACCGTTACCGTTACCGCTGCCCGGACACGCGAGCCAGGTGGGATCTCTGGTGGAAGCTCTTGTCGGTGTTGCGGAAGACCATCGGGGAAACGCCAGCCTGTTCGACAGAAGCCGCCGCCTCTGCGAGTCCCTGGTCTATGTGCTCAAGAAGGGGGAGGGACTGCTGGCAGCTGTGAGGAGAAACTATGATTAGTGTTTACCGTACATATAACACGCAGAATACAATAGTGGTCTCGCGATCGTGCCGGCTGCCCTCTACAGTGCCTGTGAAATCGCCTGGCGCAGATGGGATTAACCAGTCTGAGTGGTCTGTTGTTGTCGTGGTTGTTGTGGTTTCCCCCCCTCATCTCGTTAGTTATCTTCGCCCTTCTTGTCTCTCCTTCCTATTAATATCAATAGTCGTAACTCAGATCCGGGGTCACTTCGTCGGATATTCTCCCCCCTCCCCGCTACGGTGTGTACTATCAACAGGTAGTGTTGACCGTATTACACGCAAGGTATCACACATCCTGGGCCAGCTTTTATGGCCGATTTATCAAAAACAAGCGGGGTATGTATGATACACGCAACCAAACTGCTGGCTTTGGGACTATTTCACACCTGAACAGCTCGGACAGATGATCTACAGATAGATCATGATCTACGTAGCTGTTTCAGGGAAAATGGACCCCTGATCCATATGATCTATGTAGAGTCGCTCATGTCGCCTGCCGAGTGGGAACCGAATGAACTGCAAGCTCGAGGACATGTTTCCTGCGTTGGATCTGTACTATACATGTCTTGCACTCCGTCTTGTAACGGCCAGATCATTCAGATCATCTACAGATATATCGTGATCTAGCCCTTTCAAGGGCAGATATATTCCCGACCATGTGTGATCTGTATGATCTGTATGATCTGTATGATCTGTATGATCTGTATGATCTAGCTCATGTTGCCGGGTGGGAGCCGTCCAATCTGCATTATCTAGCACATGTTAATCCTGAGTTGAGTCTGTACTACATGGATCTTGCACAACATATCATAACGGCGGATTATGATCCAGTTGATCTAGATCGTGATCTACAGATCATGATCTGTCCGGTGTGCGAACACTTAAACCCGTATCTCAATCCCTACCCCCACCCTCAAACCCTAAGTATGGCGCATGCTATCTTAACACATTCCGAACTGAAAAGAATGTCCCACACTAATTCCAAGCAGTTTGTCCCCAAATTGGTGTGACCAGTTCTTAAGGGTCAAGGTAGAGGTGCACCATGTTAATAAGGTTTTGCCTTCTGAGGGTAGTCACCTGGGGAGCTCGATAGCTCACTCAAAAACTGATTTTGGAGGCAAATAAAAGTGCTACTATCATACTATCATACCCGATGAGCAATCCCATGGCCTGTGTGTATGACACGAAAAATATTGCAACACAAAAAATGGAAATTCCGACGATTTTTGGGTTAAGGTAAGGAGCACTTCCGTCATTCAGAAAACGTTTCAGCCAAAAAAAGGTATACCTATACTACACCTCTATCGTAGCAAGCATCCCCACCCGTACCCCGTCCCCACCCTTATACCCTCACCCCTGCCCCCCACCCCGGACATGTTACGGACATGTTACGGACAGGCATCGAGCGACGCCGCTTGGGTCGATGCTGTTGACACATGCTCAGGATGACCTTAAAAGCCGCGGTTGACACGATCAACTTCTTCCAGCCCCCCCCCTGTCCCAACCCCACCCCCCGGACGTCTATTGGACACCAGTCGAGTTACGGCGCCTGGGTCGGTGCTGTTGAGATACCGTAAAGAGGTATACCGTAAAGAGGTATACCGTAAAGAGGTATACCGTGAAGAGGTATACCGTAAAGAGGTAAAGAGCGTCGAGTTCGCGCAGGGGTGCTATGGTCGTTGTTCAGCGCTCGATTTTTCCAGAACGAGAATATTGCCATTACCGAACAAGCTGTTTTCGGAAAAAGTCTATTTGTTTTTTGGAGTAATATTAGCACTCGAGAGCCATCCGAAAATACATGTTTCGACTTTTAGCACACTGTCGAGAAAACGACCGTTGAAAAACAGCCGCACCCCTGTGTCAACCCAACGCTCTTTGTTACGGGTATGTTCAGGATGATCTGAACGCTGCGGTCGACATGACGAACTACGATCGCCCCATACGCAAGTCCGCCTCACAAGCGGTTCTCAGTAGGATGCAGCTCACCCTTCATGCGACTCGCCCAACACCTCACGGCGCTTCGAGGCTTGGGGCTATCAATAGCAATGTCTGCTTGGTCGGTGACAACTAGAGATGGGCACCGGATGGCATATTCGAAAAACCGAAAACCGGATAGGAGGCGTTATTCTCAAAAACAAAAAACCGGTTTAACCGGTTTTTTTTCACCCGGTTTTAACCGGTTAACCGAAAACCGGTTTAACCGGTTTTGATGCGGTGAAGCATCCATATTACTGAAAACCATAGGTGATTTTGTTTTTTGCACCCTTGTTGCGCACTCCCCACGTGTGAAGGTAAGACCCTCATCACAGGACACAGGAATGTCCATGCTGGCCAGGGCACGCTTCTCCCTATTAATAGTAAAGTTTTTGTTGTTGTTTATCTCATGGTAGAGCTCGATAGGGTACAAGAACGGAGTACGGAGATAGGGCCCAGCCAAGTACCAGGCTGATCCCACTATCCATGTATCTTCATGCATGTACGATCTACGGAGATGTTTCCGTATCTAGCACGTCACGTGATCTCATACACGTTCGTACGCTTTTGTCTATCTATTTATATACTCGTAATAATACATCTTGTAATTGCTCATTGCTACGTGATACCATCACATTAGCCTACCCTGAATTGTCGTACATGCAGATCCCACGACGATATAATGCTCATATCATCCCAGAAATCGGAAAGGGGGTCGAAGGTGCGGCTATTCGAAACAAATAAATGAGGACAAAAATCTTCCCCACCTCATAATGAGGCTTCAACGCTATATTGCCTCACGCGCGAGACACGCACGCCAGACGAGAAGAAAAGGGTTCGATATGCCAACAGCAAGCGGGTTACGATGAAGACGAAAGCCTGTAAGCTAACCGTGGCGTGAAGGTGCCGAAATAAAACGAAATCCAAAAGACGGAAGCTGGAAGGGAAAGGCAAATATAGAGAAAACAATGTACGCTGCGATGCAAAAAGCCAAGGGACTTGAAGAGGCTTCGTAGCGTGGAGCCAGTGGTTGGGAGACTGAATAACAACAGATAGATGCCCCATAACACAACAAGCAAGTGTGTTAATATTGGTTATGTTCGCAACTGCGCCTCTTCGATATGGAATAGTGATGTTGATCAACCAGATATATTCATATATACGAAGTATGCATATTGTATTACCTGGTACTACTACTTGGAAAAGCGTCACGTCGGTTGTCAGCGAAACCACCACAACCAGACCCGCACACTGCATGCTCCCGAAACTGCACAAACCATCAGGGTTATAGCGTCGTGCGACGAGTACAAGCAGCACTCGCCCTGCTCGTTAGTCTACCTGACGCGACTCAAACCTTCTGCAAAATCAAAATATCCTGACCCGCATACTGTAACCGAAGGCGCGAGCCGGTGGGTAGAAGGGGTGTACAAGGGGAAAAACACCTGTGAACAAGGTTTTTGTCTAGAAGGCCGTTGAGTGTGAACGCTCCGGCCAGTTGAACTGGAAAGTAACTGTCACAAAAATTAAATTAAAAACAAACTGCATTTCGAAAATGCTCCAACCGTTTAAATACTCAACACAAAGATTGGCTCGTCTGGGGTCCGAACCGGCAATTTTTGCTCGTCTGAGCTACTGCTGTCGTCGTTTGCCGCAGCCACGTCATCGACTACAACCACCTCTTGGCTCATGTTGGAGTGGTGGTGTGTTGGACTTGCGAGCAGAGATGGGTGGTGTGTGTTTGGTGTGTGCGAGTGTTGGGTAGTGTTGGGTGTGCGGGGAGAGGGGAGGGGCCTGTGCCGCAGTCGATCCACCGACTTTCAGGCTACCACCCTCTCTCTCCCCACGCCCACGTATGGTCGCCTTGTTCATTGCTGCAGTATCATAGAGTAGTTGATACGTTTTAGAGTAGGTACAATAGACGTCGGGTCAACCAGCGTTGACGTTGTCACGTTCACTGGCACGTTTTAGTGTAGACGGGTTATCCGGTTTTCCGGTTTAACCGGTTAACCGGTTGAACCGGTGTTTTTATCCGGTTTAACCGGTTAACCGGTTAACCGGACCTCAAAAACCGCCAGTTTTTATTTTGAAAAACCGACTAATCACACACGCCTGATGGGTTTCCAAAAACCGCGGTTAACCGGTTTTTTCTCTATCCGGTGCCCATCTCTAGTGACAACCCGACATGCTCCGTCCCGGCATTGTAGGGGTGCGAGGGTCTATGGTCACACGACCATGGCCGTGCATGAATATACGCAAATTGTTGTTGTTGTTGTTGTTGCTGTTGTCGTCTTCACATTAAACTTGTTTCAGTTGCTAATTACCTGTAGTCTAATCTAGCAAGATCACAGCCCGTGGTAACAAAAGTGCTACGAAGAGCCATCAGATCATCCTAAAGAACACGCACACGTAGTAGGGAAAGGATAATACACAAGCCCGAAGAGATACACCTAAAATCCCTACAGCATGTTATGCGTGTTCAAAACTGAACTTCACGCCCGCAATCTCCATTCGACTACTACAGCAGCATCGCTCCCCCCCCCCCCTGACCCTGACCCCTGGACATGGTTGTGGGCAGGAGTCGAGCGACGGCGCTGGGTCGATGCTGCTGAAGTGTGTCCAGGACGACCTTAGGGCCATGATCGAGATGATGAACTACTATCAGAGACAACCTTATCTACCACGGGTGTGGAAGGCTACGATGTACAAGAGGAGACACCAGGAGGCGGAGGAGTCGGTGGTGAAGATGCTTGCCTACCTCAGCGTGCGTGCGCCTGCTTTTTCTGGTTTTGTGTTACATCATTGTTTTCAGTGTTGGTCGTGTATTTTTCTGGTTATTTAGTTTCGTACTGTATTTCTTTTTGTTTTGTTATACTTTGTATGCGTTGTATGATCTGCATGTGCTGTATGTGTTGTATGTGTTGTATGAACTGTATGATATGTATGATGTTTATTATCTGTATGTGTTGCATGTGTTACATGCGCTGTATGTGCTGTATTCGCTGTCTGTGTTCAAATGATTTTTGTGTGTGTTTACGTATTTTATCTGATTCATGTGAATTACGTGTCGGTTGTGCTGTATACCAGGGTATATGGTTGTATGCGCTCTGCCCTTGTGTGTTTGGTGCACTGTTTTTAACGTAACTCGCGAGCCTCACTTTTCCGTCCTGTGCTGCGTGTGCTGCGTGTTCTCTTTTTGTTTTATCCCCCTGCCCCGGTTTTGAATCCCCAGACTCAACTCGGTGTCGACATGCTTGAGCAAGTGAGGATCCTGCGAAACGAGGTGAAGGACATGAAGGACATTACGAGCAGACCTACCTCTGAGGTGCGTGACACATGTATAGGTACCAAATGGACATTTTCCCGGAATACTTTCACTTTTCATCTCCGGCCGCGGGTCATTTCTCGCGCTGTCGGCTGCGGGGCACGCAGGGGGCCCGCGTGTGCACCACGGTGCCAGTGCGGGTCCAGCCCGAGGCCCGTGGGGCGTTCTCTGGGCTTTCGAAGTCGCGAATTCAGGCAAATAACTCAGGGGAGACGTTCCGACTTGACACCGCCTCACAACTATATGCAAAACCTGTCGTACGAAGTACGACTGTTTTTTTATCCGCGTGAGAACGGAACACCCACAGCACGCACCACGCACGGGACAACAAGGACCACACCGACTTGACATTGAACGAGGCACACATCAAGCGTCGTGCAGCAGTAGTTGACATTATGTTGCATGCGTCTGCTCTCTCTAGGATGTGTACGTATAGCAGTAGCAGTTGTACGATTCGATTGAAGAAATACATGCGCATTTTATGTAAAAATTAAAAAATTGGTTCCAGAATTTTGGAATCTACGTGGAGTACGTACATAAGATCTACGAGTAGGCAGGTGTGCATATATTATCTACAGTACCTCTACCTACGTAAACGATAGGCCGATATCATATATCCGTGTCGTAGGTGCTTTGCCACATGCCACATACCAATACTCCTGCAGTACGATATATAGAGTGGTAGAGAGGTACTGTACATTCAGTTGTACGTACGTACAGCAGTACATACGTTCAGTTGTACGTACGTACGTACAGCAGTACGTGCGTACAGCAATGGGGCGTGCTCTGGGCCTTCAAAGTCGCGAATTCTGGCAAAAATTGGAGCAAACCGTGGCATAGACTGCTGCTGTATTGTTTAAAGGAAAAAGTAGTAAGTAGCGACGGCCATTCCTAACGAAATTAATGTGACGAGATGATATAATATCTGAGGTACAGTGATGTGTGTTTGATGTATGCGATTCCAGCAAAACCTCGCCCTCTGATTTTAATATCACCCGCGCTTTACAGCAGCGATAAAAAACAACGAAACCGCTCATACCAGTCACGGGTATGGATAACACTTCATACTCGCCGATAATTTGGGCCCAGGGCACCCGGGTATCTAGCTGTTCGACGGGCACTCTTAGACGAGTACTCGGCTGCTAAAGGCGTACCAGGGTACCCGCCCAAACGGTATTACGTATATACGAGTGAATACTCTTATCTACTGTAGGACCGGGGCGGGACTCGTCGGGCAACAGCTCTGTCATAATTATCTTCTGTATACTCAGCTGTACAGCGCACAACAGCCGTGATATCTACGAGCAGTACCACTGCTGTGGGATCGACTTTAAATCCTACAAAAAATAGCTTCATAGATCGACTTCAGAAACGAAACAAGTCGTTGAGCCTGGACACCAAACTGAAGTTTCTCAACGCCGGGAGCCCGTATCATCTCGTGACAGTTGTTTCGTTAGGAATGGCCGTCGCTACTACTTTTACAGTCTATGCCACAGGTTTGCTCCAAAAATTAAACTATGAAGCATGTGCGATCTATTTTCACCTTGCGACACCCCCGGGATTTCAAGCGACCGACATCCCGAAGGGGAACCTTGTATAAATCTATATATCTTAGTTCACTTATCACATATGCACATCCTTAGGTCTGCGGATATCTCCAGCCTCTGATCGCCTTTCCGCGCGATTTCTTCGCTGAGGCGTGCCCCCGCCTCGCCTGCAACCGCCGGCTTAGCTGATCCGCCCGCTCGGCGCCGTAGCGCGCGCGCGAGGCCTCGACGTCGAGATCTACGACGAGATCTACGAAAAATCGTGCCCTGTGAGCGTTTGGGCACATTGCCCACCGACAACGCCTATACCTTCGCGTGGTTTTTTCACGTACGTGTTCTCTGACCTCCGACCCGTGGGGGGGGTCGGCTTCCCGGCCGCCGTCAACATGGTGGAGGCCTGCGCGGGAGGCTGTGTGCTCAGATCTGAGACGCCCCGAGAACACATACATGCCACCCAGGCTTTGTCGAGAACTGCCATCAATATTTTTTTCGCCGAGAGAGAGCTCCTGCTGCTGTACGCATACGTGTACGTATGTATGTATGTAGTCTACAGCAAGTAGCACGTGTGATAAGAGACTAGCAGCTCATGCACTGTCAATGTTGTTGCGGAGCTCCTATGATTTGTACAGCAGCAGCTGTGATCGCACCTTTTTAGCGGACTACGCGCTGCATGCTGTTGAGGGTTTCAGCGTAAAAAAATGGCATTGGCAAACGGGGATGGGGAAACACGTTTTTTTGTCGTTTTTTACCGTTTTTGTTTTTTGTTCTCAGACGTATAGGAGGCGCGTAGATGTACACGTGCATCGGGTATATATCGACAACATGTATGTATCAGTACTACTACTGCTGTACTACAACAGTACCTACCACGAGCAGTGAGCATCACAAGTATGTGGGTTGGATATGTATGACCACTATCAAAGATACACGCAGCATGTATCAGTTGATGTTGCTGTTGTCGCCGTTGTTCGCCTGTTTCGAATTTCGAAGATGTGTACTCGTAGTAGGTGTGTAGGCCCACACCGTGTACAGCATACAATGCGCATGTGTCAGGCTTGTGACCAAGATACATACGAGCACACACGTAGATGAGTACAGCAGCAGCAGCAGTATCACATGTATTACGAGTACGGTTGCCACTCTCCGTGGGCAGTGTGCAGAGCGCTCTCAACTCTTGGCAGTACGTCTGATTTCCATCCTTCGACACAACGCTGCTGCTAACTAAAAACGTGTATAACTCTTGGCATTACGTCTGACCCCCGCCCCGTCCTTCGCTACAATGCTGCTAACGTTCCGGCATCACGCAAGGCTGCGACCGGCGGCCGTCCAGGCCGCCGGCGAAGCCCCTTGTAAATATATATATCTTAGTTCGCTTATCACATATGCACATCCTTAGGTCTGCGGATATCTCCAGCCTCTGATCGCCTTTCCGCGCGATTTCTTCGCTGAGGCGTGCCCCCGCCTCGCCTGCAACCGCCGGCTTAGCTGATCCGCCCGCTCGGCGCCGTAGCGCGCGCGCGAGGCCTCGACGTCGAGATCTACGACGAGATCTACGAAAAATCGTGCCCTGTGAGCGTTTGGGCACATTGCCCACCGACAACGCCTATATCTTCGCGTGGTTTTTTCACGTACGTGTTCTCTGACCTCCGACCCGTGGGGGGGGTCGGCTTCCCGGCCGCCGTCAACATGGTGGAGGCCTGCGCGGGAGGCTGTGTGCTCAGATCTGAGACGCCCCGAGAACACATACATGCCACCCAGGCTTTGTCAAGAACTGCCATCAATATGCTTTTCGCCGAGAGAGAGCTCCTGCTGCTGTACGCATACGTGTACGTATGTATGTATGTAGTCTACAGCAAGTAGCACGTGTGATAAGAGACTAGCAGCTCATGCACTGTCAATGTTGTTGCGGAGCTCCTATGATTTGTACAGCAGCAGCTGTGATCGCACCTTTTTAGCGGACTACGCGCTGCATGCTGTTGAGGGTTTCAGCGTAAAAAAATGGCATTGGCAAACGGGGATGGGGAAACACGTTTTTTTGTCGTTTTTTACCGTTTTTGTTTTTTGTTCTCAGACGTATAGGAGGCGCGTAGATGTACACGTGCATCGGGTATATATCGACAACATGTATGTATCAGTACTACTACTGCTGTACTACAACAGTACCTACCACGAGCAGTGAGCATCACAAGTATGTGGGTTGGATATGTATGACCACTATCAAAGATACACGCAGCATGTATCAGTTGCTGTTGCTGTTGTCGCCGTTGTTCGCCTGTTTCGAATTTCGAAGATGTGTAGTAGGTGTGTAGGCCCACACCGTGTACAGCATACAATGCGCATGTGTCAGGCTTGTGACCAAGATACATACGAGCACACACGTATATGAGTACAGCAGCAGCAGCAGCAGCAGTATCACATGCATTACGAGTACGGTTGCCACTCTCCGTGGGCAGTGTGCAGAGCGCTCTCAACTCTTGGCAGTACGTCTGATTTCCATCCTTCGACACAACGCTGCTGCTAACTAACAACGTGTGTAACTCTTGGTATTACGTCTGACCCCTGCCCCGTCCTTCGCTACAATGCTGCTAATGTTCCGGCATCACGCAAGGCTGCGACCGGCGGCCGTCCAGGCCGCCGGCGAAGCCCCTTGTATTTTTAATAGATTTTCCTAACGATTCCGCCAAACATTATATCATGTTTGTCAGTGTGTTTATGTATGTCTTTGTTGTGTGTAGGGGCACCACAGTTGATTTGGTTCTAGAAGGGGGTCGAAATTGACTCGATTTCAGTGTTAGGGTCGAAATTATCTTGGTTTTATGTTGGGGATCAAACATTACCTGGTTTTTTTGTTGGGTTCGAAATTGGTCCGGTTTTGGTGCGGAGGGTCGAGATTGACTTACTTTTTTTGTCAGGGCCGAAAATGACTGGTTTTAGTGGGGGATAGAAGTTTACTTGCTCTTTGTCTGCGGGCCGAAAATGACTTGACCTTTTGGTATGCGGGGTGAAAAGGTGCACCGTGCATTGTTATCCACTAACCACTGTTCGAACGACGCCCGAGATGACGAGATTCGAAAGATATCCAATAGTGTGTAAGTGTATGCAGCGCCTTACCCTATATCGACTGTGGATCTGCTGCACAGTTAGCAGCAGCAGCACCAGCAAGCAGTATGTTGTTGGACCTGTGGCAGCATGCATGTACTACGCAACAGCAGAGACCCCCAGCATAAGTACTGCGTTGTACTTTGTATTTAGTGTATTATTTTTCCCTGGGGTATTCTTCCACTCCAGAGCTTTTTGGAGCCTGTCCTGTGACCACGGACTACCCCTTATATAACAACAGATCGCAGGGTCCGATTAAAAACAAATAGTACTCGTACAGTAGGTATAGTAGGACGCCACAGCAATACAGGGCGAACAAAACTATACCGCACGCGCTTGCTTTTTCTTGCTCCGCACTGCTCGTGTGCTGTCTGTGGTGTCGCTGGGTCACACACGTACATAATACAAACAAAAAACAAACTAAAGTGAAAAAAAGGAAAAATACATGCATGAACGAGAGTCTCGAACTCACGATTTCAAACGAAACACCGGGCATCTCAATCATTTAACCATATTACCAAATAGCCAAATTATTTTGTTTGTACTGGCGTGCGTGTGCACAGCATTGTGTGAAATTTCTGACACATCGCACATACGCATGCACAGCAGCAGTAGCAGCAGCGCAAGGTAGAGATGACCGATGACGGATCATGGTCTCCGATATAGCAACTACTGCTGGAGCCACAGCAGTACACCGCGGACCTGCCACATGCGCGTGATGTTTCTTGCTGCTGCTTGTGCTGCTGGGCGGGGTTGTAACGTGTTGTTGTTTGTGTTCTCTCTGCATGTTATCTGATGTCTAAAATTTTGGTGGTGTGCTTGGGGCAAAAAACCCGCACATCAGAAATATCATAACAGCAGTTGCCGTACGTACTCACACGTGATAAACACGGTCCTAACATTTCGGTCCAAAGTGACCCTGGATATGTCATAAACACACAGCACCACAGCAAATAATGGAAGATAGGTGGCGGGTTACGGACAGCCGCCTTCGATATAACAACTACCCACAGCAGCACCAGTACAGCTCAGATGGATGTGCCACTCACGCACGATGTTTCCTACTGGTGTGGGCGGCAACGCCGTAACGCCGTGCTCTGTGCATGTTGTCTGTTGTCTATCTGGTACATGTTTCTGGCCTGGCCGCCTGTGTGCATGTGAGAGAGCAAAAAACTGTCAAAATCTAAAAACACAAAATTATTATTTACTGGCACGTACGTACAAAAAAAGGCCTCACGCAGAAAACCAGGGAAATCGTCTTATCCCCTCCCGCGCGAAAAAAAACTTTGAGCGCCCGCCACGCAAGCTACAGTGCTCGGATCGTGCTCAAACCTCGACCAATGTGTCCGGTCGGGCGTCCCGTGTCGGTGTACTTAGCGTTTTGCCGAAAAGTGCTCGCACGAAGAGAAAAGTTGCGAAAAGTGCGAAAATTTCACAAACATAACTATACATATGCCGTCTTTCTCAAGTAAATTCTGGTAGATTCGCTCTCCGGATGGAGCAGTCCCAACAATGAAACATTTTGATTTTTTTGGTAGACCCTGTCTATTCACGGAGCAGTCCCGAAACATTTGAAGAAAAAAAAAACGCCTGACATGCAACTTCCAAAACTTTTACACCTCGAACAAATCGCCGTTTCCCTCTTGATGATCAACATCAGCCACACCCTTCCGAGGCAGATATTTTCCTGGTGTATATGTCCTGGCTTATGTTGCCTACCAAGTGAAAGCCGTGCATTCTGCGTGATCTGGCGCATGTTTCCTGGGCGGGATGTGCACAATACGGATCCTGCATCAACATCTCATAACGGGAGGTTAGGGTCTAGATCTAGATTATCTCGCTATGTATCCGTTTTTATCTCTGAATAACTGATCGGGTTGGGGGGAAAACTAACGATACGATAGCGATATTGATTCCGAGAACGATACAGACAGCAACACTAACAACGATGCCAATGATGATACCGACAACCTGACAACAGAGCGAAGCTAGGAAACGACGTCGGGAACAGCTGATCGCTCAGGAGGAGCTACCCCCGGAATCCGTCGATATCTCCGATGAACTGATCGGGTCCGGAGGGTCTGGCTCTGTTTTTATGGCCGATTTCGGCGGCATCAACGCAGCAGCGAAGGTGAGTCTATCCTATCTATCAGACGATACTGCCGGGCGCTCACGCTTGCTTTCAGACGGGCGATACTGCCGAAGTTTTGTTATATTTGATGTGGTTTGGTTGCTATTCATATCCCTTGCATCCCTTGACCCTTAGAAAGGGTCCTAAAGGGGAAAAGTCGGAGGCAGCGAGGGAGTGTGAGGGATTACCTTGCGTTTTTTTTAAATTATATTTCGTGGTTCGAGAGGAAGAGAACGAGGGGGGAAGGATCAGAGGGAGGGAGGAGCGAGAGGAGAGGGGAGGAGCTACCCTATATATTATGCGTTTATAGGTTGGGTTAGCGTCGGTTGCCGACGACGCTGTAAAAGATGCCTCTCACTGCGTGAGCTAGACAACCAGGTTACCGTTTTTGTTTTTTGGCGGTCACCAAGGCTGGCAGTGTTGTTAGATCATTTGTGCTCTAAACTCCGCACAAGGGGAATGATCGTATCACGTAGTGTGTATATGGTAAGGCACCCAGGAGGCAGATACATACTGATACCCATTGCTGTCTCTGGAAGTGGCCACACCAGACATTACATCAATTCATTGGAGGCCGTCGTCCATATGCAAGTCCGCCTCAGAGGCGGTTCTTAGCAGGATGCAACTCACCCTCCATGCGACTCGCCCAACACCCCACGGCGCTTCGCGCTTGGTGCAAGCAATGTCTGCCTGGTTGGTGAAAACCCAACGTGCTCCGTCCCGGCATTGTAGGGATGCGAGGGTCTATGGTCATACGACTACGGCCGTGCACGACATGAGTACATCCCCCCCCTCCCCTCCCTCCCGTCTCCTCTCCTCCCCTCCCCTCCCGCCCCCCCCTCTCCTCTTCCCTCTTATATTATCTTATCGCTATCGTTTGTTGTACTATAGGTGTTTGTGGTAGACGGAGACACTGAAGAACGCACCCGCCAACAACGGTCCAACTTTCTAGTGGAACTCCAGCACATGAGGGGATTGAAGAGCCCCCACATCGTTAATGCCTTCGGGATCATCACCTCTATCGAGAAGAAGCTTGTCCTGGTCATGGAGTTCATGCCGGGAGGAGACCTGTTCAGGTTCGTCGAGAGACACCGCGAGGGCAACAGGTCCATTGAGGAGAAGGTACGGTGTTTGTCTTGGCGGTTGTGGGGTTGGTGGTGTTGTGGTGGCGATGTTGCTGGTGCTGGGTGCGTGGGTGGGTGGGTGGGTGGGTGGTGGTGGTACATGTTGGCGATGGTAGCATTTGGAAGGGCCATGGTAGCATTGGTAGTAGTGGTGTTAGCAGCGGTAGTAGTGGTGGTAGTGGTAGTGCGTAAAAGTAGTACATAGTAGAGATTATGGCATTTGTAGTAGTATTACCAGCATTAGTAGTAGTAGTAGTAGTAGTAGTAGTAGTAGTAGTGATGGTAGCATTAGTAGAGACCATGGTAGCATTGAAAGCAGTAGCAGCAGTATCAATAGCTTCAGCAGCCAAGCCAGAAATGCTGGCAGCACTCTTAATGTTATTTTTTTTCCAGCATTCATAGTATGCATAGTATTGCTACTGGAAATAGATGTAGCAGTAGCAGCGGTGTATGAATGTTATTGCTGATGTATCATGTAAAATATATTAACATTGGATTCAGGTTTTCGAAGACCCAATTATTGGTGCACTTGCACGGTCTTCCGGCTATACATTGATGTGCCAGCGCCAGAGGCAACCCCGGCTAGTTTAGATTTACACCCACTCTGCCTTTCGTTTTCTCCATTTTTGAATGTATTTTTCTGGATATGGACCTTAAAATAGCATGCTATACATGCTATACATGCTATATATCGTGTTTCCCCCGTTGAAGCCTCTTGGAATTACTTGAAGTTGGTGTGGTATATTCCCCTCGGTAGTTAAAAGGGTTAAGCTCGTTATGTTTGCAGCAAAACCCAAATATTGCTACTTGTCTCGTCTTGAAAACGCTCAAGTGTGCCAAACCAATTGTCAGCATGTTGAATATTAGCCTATAGACCTGATGTATTTCCCGCCTTGTGTCTGTGCCTTCGTTTGCTCGTTTCACCCCCAAGCAATGCGTTATGCTCGAAACAAAGCCCAAGTGTCCAATTGCGTTACTTTTCGTCGTTTAACAACGCCCATTTTCCGGTATAATGGACGTAAGCCAAGATGTGTTTTGCTGTTGCCTCGCCTTCGCCTGCTCGTTTCCCCCCAACATTATGCTTGTGATGCTCGAAACAAAGCCCAAGCGTCCGATTGTGCTGTTTTTCGTGTCTTAATAACGTCCAATTGCTGGCAGAATGGACACGAACCAAGCTTTGTTTTGCTATTTCCGGCCTTCGCCTGCTCGTTTCCCCCCTAAATTGTGCATGTTAAGCTCAAAACCAAGGCCAAGTGTCCAATTGTGCTACTTTTAGTCTCTTCACAACGCCCAATTTCCGGCAGAATGGACTCACTGTTGTGCTATATTTTTATATTTTCGGACGTGGTCTGCTCGCGCTCGGTCAGGTTGCCCGTCGAATAATCCGCAACATCGCCGAGGGCATGGCCTTTTTGCATCGGAAAAAGACCTGGCATGGAGACCTGAAGTCACTCAACGTGCTGCTGGATGCTGACAACCGAGCCAAGGTGCGATTGCCGTACTGACGGGACTGACGGGTATCGCCACTTTTTATCAATATCAAAAACTTGTTTTGTGTTGGCTCTGTTGCTGTGTTTCGTGTGTGGAGTTTTATTTTTCGCGCTGTCTGTCTTTCTGGCTGTTTGCCGCTGTCTGTCTGTCTGTCTGTCTGTCTGTCTGTCTGTCTGTATGTCTGTCTGTCTGTCTGTCTGTCTGTCTCTTTTGTCAATATCTATCTGTCTGTCTGTCTGTTTGTCTGTCCCTTTGTCAATATCTGTCTGTCTGTCGTTCTGATTATCGCCCCTTTATCAGTATCTGCCCCCTCCTGCCCCACGACCTTCAATTTGTGCCACCCCCCCCCGCCCCCCAACCTGTGTATCGCTGCCTCCAATTAGTCCCGTGCGCTATCACTGATCATCCACAATTATCAGATTTCTGACTTCGGCACATCCCACTGCACGGAGCAAACGAAGTCGGGGAACCTGCCCTATACCTTCGCGCCCCACTGCTTCCAATTTGTGTCACACCCCCAACCCCCCCCACCCCCACTGCCTCCAGTTTGTGTAACTCTGCCTCCAACTTGTTTCTCCCAGTACCCCCCGCTCTGACCAGATTGCCTTCAAATTATATTGGCCTGCCTCTAATTTGATCCCTTGCACTGCACTGCCATCCGCTCTGGTCAGATTTCCGATTTCGGCACATCCCACTGCACCGAGCTATCCAAGTCGAGGAGCCTGCAGACGATGCCTGGCACCAATGGCACCATGGGGGCAAACCTCCAGCTGAGTTACAAGTGGGCGGCGCCGGAGGTGGGTGTAGAAAAACAAAAAGCGAAACAGTTGAGACGAAAACATGACTCATTTCGTATTACAGGAGTGTCGTATTCTTTAGAGTAGAAGCAGTACGTGAACTTCGTTGAAGCGTAAAGTGAAAGGGAAATAGTTGTGTTTTGTGGCCGACCCCTTTCTGCTGTTTTACGACATAACCACATATTTCCCACACAACAACTAGGCTCCAAGCGACACTACTCACGCCCTACGCCAGCAGCAACACCAGGACTATACTACTACTACTACTACTACTACTACTACTACTACTACTACTACTACTACTACTACTACTACTACTACTACTACTACTACTACTACTACTACTACTACTACTACTACTACTACTACTACTACTACTGTTACTGTTACTGTTACTGTTACTGCTACTGCTGTTGCTGCTACTGCCTACGATAAGCATGTTGTGTCGCCGTGTGATGTGATAATGTTGTACCGCAAATAACTAAATTCACAACATAACAGCCGATTTCCTTAAATTGAAAATTGCCTTTCCGATGAGAATGATGATGTTTTTTTCTGCTTTTTTTTCAAAGAGGTAACTGTCAAACATTAACCTAGATGATAGGTATCGATCCCCCCCAAAAATCGAAATCAGCCTTGACAGGCTAGTATAACAGCGGATATATCATATGTAAATTGGTATTTAGGGGCGACGCGCCTCGCCCATAAATCCCGTTTTTCTTGTATCTTGGATATCTCGAGACTGCCGATGCCGATTTGGATTTGTTTCTGTTTCATCGACGGCTGTAGCAAGTGACAGTAGTTCCAGAGTTAATTATGTCTGTGAGGAAAATACATTTCTTATGATACAACTCCCAATACTTTCGGGTATTATTCTCAACGCTAAAAATCAGGATCACATCTCCACACAGCAGCCAGGCCGTAAGCAAAGCTCGTGAAAGGATCGGTCGAATACCTGCGTAGCTATAATATAAAGTAATGATAGCTTAAGCTGATCGCCTACTTTGAAAGCGAGACGGCGGCACTCTGACGTTTTTGTTTTGGCTGCATTAGCTATTTT
Organism: Saccharina japonica; assembly: GCA_008828725.1. Lineage (NCBI taxonomy): Eukaryota > Phaeophyceae > Laminariales > Laminariaceae > Saccharina > Saccharina japonica. The sequence goes on from MEHQ01002037.1 coordinate 376,469, forward strand.
CTTTCTAATTGACCAAGAACGTTTAGTTTCGGGATAATTACCGAACATCGCATACGAGTATCAAATGTCGAATGTCGAACATCAACTATCATATGTCGAATCTTGAATATCAACTATCAAATGTCGAATGTCGAATATTAACTCTCGAATGCCGAATATCAACTGCCACATGTTCGAATGTCGAATATCGAACATATATCAAATATCGAATACCCAGTATCGAATACCAAGTATCGGATATCAATACCGCATATCGGATATCGGACACAGGTGATGGACCAGCTAAACAAGGCTTCCAGCCACAGCGCTGTATCAGCCTCGGGGGAAACTTTCCGAGAAATTTGTGGTGGAAGGTTCATGAGCGACGTCTACAGCTTCGGAATCGTCGTTTGGGAAGTGCTATCCACACAGGTATATTAAAAAAAAAAAAAAAAAAAAAACAGCTGTGAGATCGAGGATTTGGTCGACATCCATTTTGGACAGTAGGACAGTAGTACAGTAGTATAGGACCACGAATAAGAAATGTATTTCTTAGGCTGATAACAAGGACATACTTGTCACTTTTTGGGGGATGCTAACAAAATTTGATTAAGAAATCGTGCTCGCGGCGATCGTTTCACTAAGTTGTACCGGTATGCTTTATGTATTAGCCTATGCTCAAGGTTGGTCGAGGGCGGCTTGCTCAGGCTACGTGTTTTAGGTTGGCGGGTCCATACTGATGTAGCTACTACTTTTATTAGGGACCTACCACTCCGGGCCTACTGTTCATACGAAGGGCCGCTTGTATATTGCTACCGGTATTTACTACCAACCAGTATTATATTTTAGGACGTAGTGGAAGCCAGCCCGACAATACATATAAGCTCGATCCGAAAAACAATAAATATCAGCTCGATCCGAAAAACAGTAAATATGAACTCGGTCCGAAAAAACAAAACATCTATAAGCTCGATACGAAATTTGGAGTCTATTCGCTTCTACTGTTATCGTCTAATACGGGGGACCATAGTAGTAATCAACACATCAACACATCAAGACCCATCATACACACAAAAACCTATTCATTCCAGTATTTTTAGCAAGCATATTTTGTCCCCCATATACAATCGTATCACCATGCAGGTATATAGAGCAAACAATAGAAGAATCAAATGGCTAAGGCAATCAACTAATGCGTCCCCCTACCCCCCATATGGCTACGGCCATGCTGACACGAATCGTTGTCATGAGTACACCCCTCCCTCCTCCCCACCCCAACTGTTTGAGGTGGGTGTCTCTATTAGGGCTAGGAATGGTGCTCCGTCTCGAAAGGGATGCGTGGTCAATGGTCAAATGGATGAGGCAATTCACTAATCAGCCCCCCCGTAACCCCTAACAACAACTCACAGGTACCCTGGGATAATTGCGCGAGCAAAGACATGTTCCGGAGGGTCGTGATGTTAGAAGAGCGACCTCTGCTCCCTGTCGATGCCCTCCCCGATTTGGCTTCGCTAGTGAAGCGATGCTGGGTTTCCGCACCGGAGAGCAGGCCTTCTTTTGACGACATCGTGTCCGGATTGAGGCCCTCCCCCCCAGGCGGGAGTGATGGCGGTAGGGAGGAGGAGAAGGGGGGGGAGGGAGGGGGAGGAGAAAGAAAACGCTAACAATAATAAACCGACGTGAACATAAGGGGGGGGGGGGGGGGGGTGTACTCATGTTGTGCACGGCCGTAGTCATATGACCATAGACCCTCGCATCCCTACAATGCCGGGACGGAGCGCGTTGGGTTTTCACCAACCAGGCAGACATTGCTTGCACCAAGCGCGAAACGACATGAGGTATTGGGCGAGTCGCATGGAGGGTGAGCTGCATCCTGCTAAGAACCGCCTCTGAGGCGGACTTGCATATGGACGACAGCTTCAATGAGTTAATTTAATTTCTGGTGTGGCCACTTCCGGAGACAGCAATGGGTTTTACTATGTAACTGCCTCGCGGACGCCTTACCATATTAACACTACGTGATACGACCATTCCCCTTGTGCGGAACAAAGGTTCTCCACCCCGCACAAATGATCTACTCGACCGCCAGCTTTGGTGACCGCCAAAAAAAAATAACAAAAAAAAAACGGCACCCTGGTTGTCTAGCTCACGCAGCGAGTGGCGTGTTTCACAGCGTCGTTGCCAACCGACGCCAACCCAACCTATAAATATATCATATATTTATAGGGTGGGAGGGGGGGGTAGGGGGTGGGGGGTCTGTAGGTGGTGGTATACTACTACTAATATGCTACTTCTTAGTGTTTGGTCCCCGTTTTGTTGTTTTCCGGTGTTTTTTCGTCGGCTTTTTTTCTTCGATATTTTTCATTTTTGTTTTTGCTTTTTTTTGCTTTCTCTTTATTTTTGTGCTAGCTCTTCTTCTGTCCCGGCTTTGTTTTCTTCTTACTTGGACTCCCGCTTGTTTCTGACATTTTTTATATTCTTTTTATTTTTGGTGTTACGTTGTTTTTGACAAGTCACGACACACACACACTCGAGGGACTCTCGCTTTTTTCACCCCCCAAGGTCTTGTTTATTAGTGGCGCAGTTTGCACACTGGAAACATTAGGTAAGTACGGTAGCAAGAAATGCCTACTCGGAGGAAGGCTGAAACCTTTCACACGGCTGGCATATGACTGGCAGATCACTGACAGATGATGACAAATCACTGACAGATCAGCAATCCCCACTGCATGATTTTGGTCTGTGAGGGATGATATTTTTCTGATCTGCATAATCTAGCTCGTATTTTCCGGGTGGGCGCCTTAAAATGTGCATGGTTTAGCACATGTTTCCTAGGTTGGATCTATACTCTACAGATCCTGCTCAGCATCTCGTAACGGCAGGTTAGAATCTTGATGGTCTGAAACATCTATCTGCAGGTGATCCATCTGTAGATGATCTATCTGTAAATGATCTGTTCAACGTGTGAAAAATGTATAAAGGCATATTGGCGCCGATCGTGAGCACCCAATAGGAGATTTAGCCGAGCGCTTGCAACGGAGGGTGGTTTATTGGCCCAACGTCTCTTAGGGGTTCCAAAGAAAATTAGCCTCAGGGCCTTATTTGGGTTGTTCACTTGCTGGTAGACAGGCGCAAAGTCTTCTGTAAGGTAAGTAAGTGGGCATGGTTCCCAAACCCAAGTTTCGCACCAGGGTTCCTACGAGAAAGCCAAATGCGCCAAAGATTCTTATTGGGTCGTTTATTGCTGGTAGAACCATTCGTCCGCTGCAAGGTAAATTGCCTTTCGGGTTTTGAATTTGGAATCGGCGGCTTGGCCACGCGTTTATCACTGTTTCCGTTTATACCAGGTACAGTAGTGAAGGACACCTACTAAAAATACGACTGTTGAAAAGGGTTGACTGATAGTTTCAAGGGGGGAGATACTCCTGACGTGGTTATCCTAAAGTTTAGAGTAGACTATAGCCTCTTTCCCACGTACAGAAATTTATGTTTCGTACCACTTTGGACCTACGAGGTAATTTTTTGATCCGTTCAGGCAGTAACGACATACCTGTTCTTACATTTTTGTCCAGAGCAGAACGGTTAAATATGGTATATAGGTGTCTCGTGCTGCTGTATGCACTCACACTATGTTTATATTTTTTGTGGATTTGTGTGTGTGTTAATTCTTTTTTTCCCCCCGGCTTTTAATGTTTTTTGTTTTGTTTTCTCGGCCATGCGTGTCCACTTTCCGAGGCTCAGGGAGCCTGAGGGGGCGTCAGCAAAGATGAACTATGCTCTTGTACTTCTCTGAGCAGAGAGCATAATACACGTACGTTTGATATGGAGAACATACAGTAGTACACTTATGTTTGATACTGGCGTCAGATAGCATAGTACGTAAACATGTTTGCAGAGAACACAGTAGTACACGTACGAATAGCTGATATGTTTGATATTGGCATCAGATGAACATAGTACACGTGTGGTTGATATTTGCGTCATACTAACAGATAACATACTGTAGTACACGTATGTTTGATATTGCGTCAGATAACAGAACATAGTACACGTATGTTTGATATTGACGTCAGAGAACATAGTACACGTACGTTTGATATTGACGTCGGAGAGCATGGTACACGTTTGTTTGATATTGGTGTCAGATAAACATGGCACACGCACTTATGTCTGATGTAGAGCGTCAGAGTGCAACCGGAGACCGTGGTTCAACCCCTTGACTGCAAACACGTTTTTGGGCCAAATTGTTTGATATTGGTGTCAGATAAACATGGCACACGCACTTATGTCTGATGTAGAGCGTCAGAGTGCAACCGGAGACCGTGGTTCAACCCCTTGACTGCAAACACGTTTTTGGGCCAAACTACTTGGAAGTAGTGTGGCGGAAGGTTTTGTAGTTTACAAAGGGCTAACGCCGAAAAAGGCTTGACAGGAAAAAAATGACCAAAAAAGGGCCACAAACAAGGCAAAGCGGACAGCAACGGAGTTGACGCGCCGAAAAAGACCGGCCTTCTATGCAGTAGAGTATACGGAAGGGAGGATTTTGAGCATTTGAGGATTAGTGACCACTGCAAGGGGAAAACCCTTGTGGCGCCCTTCCTGCGATTTTTTTCATGAGTGATATGTTTTTGTGTTTTTTTTTGGTGCTGCGATTTTAGCCGTGATGCCTTCCGGCGGGTTTGGAGCTGTGACTCGTTGAGAAGCGCGTATCTCTCCGTTCCCCTTAGTACAGTACAATCAGCCCTAGTACAGTACAATCAGTCGTAGTACAGTACAATCAGTCTAAGTACAGTACAATCAGCCTTAGTATAGTACAATTAGCCTTAGTACAGTACAGTCAGCCTTCGTACAGTACCATCAGTCTTAGTACAGTACAATACGCCTTCGTACAGTACAGTCAGTCTTCGTACAGTGCAGCCAGTCTTAGTACAGTACAATCAGCCTTAGTACAGTACAGTATGTCTTAGTACGGTGCAGTCGGTGCTATAGTGGGTACTCGTAGGTGGGAGATATCGCAAAAAAAGCTGTAGTGTTGTTGTAGTGGAGTGCTTGAGGGGTTCACATCCTCGATGGTGCGAGTAGTTGATTGTACATATATGCATGCATGCATACGGCCCATGTATGGGCTATGGCTATTATATACCAGGTACCACCTGGGTACCACGCAATAAAAACGTACCAGTTTGGGTTTTCGTATATCTACGAGTAGTGATAGTGATAGTCATATCCCATATAGGCATAGTATAGGCTTAGTGGCGTATCTCCTAAAAGAACGCGTTACGAAGGCGTATCGTGTCGTTTTTTGAGGTGCTATTAATGGCTGTTGCTGTTGTCGTCGTTTGTTGCGACAGACGACTCACGCGGCTCACGTGCGCTCTTGTTTTTGGGTGGCGTATTGCCTGGCTATGTGCGCTGCTGTTGTTTACCGAGCGTCACTGCTGTAGTTGCGATTTGTGTGCGATGCGCTGAGTGATCACCTGAAACGCCATGGATAGCATTCAGCCTCCTATATAGTTGCTTCTTCTACTTCTTAGGTTAGGGTCAATTGCGGCGCAATTCCAAACGGAACCAGGGTGTTTTTTTATTATTTGTAACGACCTGTGACAGGCGAACGTGGAAACAAGCATGCTTTTTTATGTGGACTGGGGCTACTGCAGGGTTATATTATAGCTACCATTGGCTATACGAGCAGATATATCTTCCTTGACTACATCATTTGATTCGAAATTGGATTTGGAATTTTATTCTTCCGATTTGGTGGCCAATCAACATTTTATACGGCGAAAGTCCACCGTTCCTACGTTCGTTATCCTTGGCGATGTGGCGATGACGTCGACTTGGACTATTAATAGAGGGTGTTTCGCGTCGTGCTGGCCGCTGATTGGCTGATGGAAATGACCCGCTGGCGGCTGATTGACTGATGATGGAATTGACCCGCTGGCCACTGATTGGCTTATGGATCCGCTGACCGCTGATTGGCTGGTGGAATTGATCCTCCGCGCTGATCGGCTGATGGAATTCACCCACTAATCACTGATTGGCTAATGGAATCCACCCACTGGCCACTGGTTGGCTGATGGAATAGATCCGCTGACTACTGATTGGCTGATGCAACTAACCCGCTGGCCACTGATTGGCTGGTGGGACTGACCCGCGTATTTTGTTTTCTCTTCTCGGGGTTAATATTCATATTTTTCTTCTTCCCACCCCGGAAGTATGTACGGCCGTGTCCGTGGTCTAAGGCAAGAATCGGGCTCGGGGGAGAGCAGAGGGGCGCGTGTTTTCCAACGACTACTAGTGGGGTATCACGCACCACAGGAAAGAGTAGGGCATTTTCAGGCCAGCCTTGTTTGAGCTATTTGGAGTAGACGCTACTGTTTTTTGTAGATCTGAACTCGTCCTTTCTCATGATTGGTTAGGATTGAGGCCACGGTGGTGAGTATTATAGCGTCCCCCATCCCCGGGTTTCCGTTTGACTCTAGTTTCTATATAGTTTTTCGGAATAGAAATCGGCGCCACGATTCCACTACGCTGCGTTTTTGCACGTTGGGCTGGCTCGTGCCTACCGGAACATCGACGTTGACCCGAAAGAGTTTTATCACAGCAGCTACTGTAGCTTGTGTTTCTCTAGAGATTTTGTCGACTCAGGTTCTCAACAGAGGCTTACCTTAGAGAAGCTGCTGCAGTGGTGGTCGAAATTGGTCGAACTTTGTTTCAGATTTAAATTTGGGGTGCACAAAGCGAGACAAAAACAAGTCTCCAAATGAACGTTTGCACTCCACTTGCGGACAGCTACAGCCCCCCACTGAAACTACAGCTCGCGAAATTGAGGGATGTGTCACTCCTGATGGGGTGTGTGAGGGCGCCGGGTGCGCCAGACAGCAGTCAGTCATAGGCATCCAGAAACAACTCGCGAGGTGTTTTCGTGTACTCGAAGTCGCGAGCCAGTAGCACAAAAAAAAAGCGCGATTTTTTTTCATTCCATGCGCGGCGGCATAGCGCAATGGGTACGTCATCGATGGATAGATGGCCTTCACTAAAAAAATGCTGTTCTCCAGGCGGATATCATGCAGTTTTTGGGTCGTCGTCGTAGCTGCTGCGGAACGAAACACCACGTTCCCACTGTAAGGGACGTTCTTATCGAGCAACTTTCCCCAAAATTTTCCAATATTTATTTTCGCGCAATTTTTCATATTTCCATATTTTTTTTCCGAAAATAATTTCCAAACAGAAGGCGAAGCCTTCGACATATTTTGCCCTCTGTTAAAATTCCAAACTTTCCAAATACATCCTGCTTTCCCTGTTTTTCCCTGTTTTTCCTGTTTTTTTGTTTATGGCGGCGTTTCTGTACGAATATCGGGACATAAGACGTGACCCCTTCAACTACTGGCAACAGCTATGCCGCACTACGTAAGCGCGAGTAGTTTTTGGCTCAAACCGCGGGTTCTATTTCCGGAAAACTGTTTGGGAGTACTCGTAGAGCGGGAAGGAATGTACAGCAGAAGCTGCGCACTCTTTGCATTTACTTGTGCCATATGTTGAGGCCAGTTTTGTTTTGCCAGGATAGATGTTTCTTCCCGCACCGGATGGACGGAATGGGTGGAACGCTGAGCGCTGTATGTAGAGCTTACAGTTGAAATCATTTTCCCACGCTGCCCCCCCCCTCTGTCTTGATGTCGAGTCATCACAGCCTTGCTTGATGCCTCTCGTAGTGGTAGGTAACCCTTTGACAATTTACGCGGGGAAAATGGTGAACAACAACGATGACCATTATAGCGTCAACCACACGAACCAACGCGGGCCACGGGGTTAGCGCGTGTGCCGGACTCCAACGCCAAGAGTTGTGACCATACGCGGGTATCCCGAACTACAATATGCTGCACTTAACACTTCTCAATCTTCGCCAGTGCTTCTAGCGCTGCTAGGCTATGTATGAAACCTCAAAAGGCTCCATGAACAGAGTAGAGTGCCGTCACCAGCTCCGCTTTCCACTGTCGATTATGCAGTCATCACCAACATCAGACAAGTGTTTGCCTTACAGGGATACCATCTGATTTGTCTGAGGCCCCCCACTTGAGGAGGTCGATACTGTTATTAAATAATAGTCAGTCACCCAACAACAGACTTCGAGACTCTCACAGATCTGAAAACTCTGGAACAAAAAATATCCCGATTATGATATCCAGGAAACCTGGGCCACTTAACTGTACTGCAATACTAAAAAACTGGTTACCTCTGCTACTCGCTCGTTTCGTCGCAACCCCCTACGAAATGGCCACAGGTACAGTACTTTATCGTTGGGCCGGACTCCCGTCTTGTGGCTAACACACGTGGGAATTATAATTACAACATTTTTTTTGTTTTGTTTAGAGTGCAGTTCTTAACAGGTCTTTCGAAGCAAATATGTCAGGAAACATATCTAGCAAGGCAAAGCGTGCGCTGTCAAGCGTATAGGGCAAGATCTTTCGCACTAAAACCTAGCAGTTTGGTGTCAGTCAAGGCATGTGAAGGAAAAGTTGCTGTTTGTCAAGGGGTGAACGTGCTATGTCTCCTCACACTTTTGATTAAAAGTACATCTCGAGCGGCCCCGGCCGACCAGGGTGGGAACAACGCCGCGAGCGTACACACGTAAGTATACGTGCCACGCTCAGACAACCTCTTTGTGTTGGGACGCCAAGTACACAATGAAAAGTACTGCAACACAGTACGTAATACAATACGAGTATGAATTCTGACCATCCAGAAAAGGTTTCAGCCAAATAACCTAAAAAAGGTATACCTCTACCTCTATCGTAGCACGCGTGAATGCAATGGTGCAATGGTGCAATGGTTGGGCGCAAGAGCATGCTAAGCATATTGGGGACATTAGCGTGCCAGCTAAAGTACTGATGATAGATGGACAGCTGCAACTGGCTGCAATGAGGATGCTGCACCCAACAAAGCGTGGAGAAATTAAAGCAAGTAGTATCCGGGTTGGGGGGACGCATGCCATGCATGGCCGTAGTCGTAATACCATAGACCCTTGCATCCCTACAATATCGGCAAGGAGCAGGTCGGGTTTTCACCGACCAGGCAGACATTAGTTGCACCAAGCGCGTACGTAGTGCTGTGAGGTGTTGGGAGAGTCCCATGGAGGGTGAGCTGCACCTTACTAAGAAAAACTAACAGTCAAGTGCTGACAACGCATATTAATAGTGTGGGCAGTCGCACTTCGACGCGAGTCGACGAAGGAAGAAAGGGCTGAAGTCTGCTCGCGATAAAAAAGCAAGGCACGAACTGTAGTGAGGAGGGGGAAGGAGGGCTTGCTGGGTGACAACGGATCTGAGCTACGACTATTTATTGGGAGGGAGAGAGAAAATAAGGGCGAAGATGATTCAATGGGATGAAAACAAACGAAGAAAGTAGCCGCTTGTGACGCGGACGTTCTTGCATATGGGTAACAGCGACGATTTCTCTTTTTTGTTTTGTTTGCTGGTGTGGCCACTTTCAGAGGGGGGCAGAACGACACATACATACGACGACGGCTCGTCTAGAAGCCTGCCGGTGGTAAAAAAGTAAAAAAAAAAAAAACGCCTTCGAGTTGAGCTGAAAGGCAAAAGTTCTTGACCAAAAACAAAAATGAAAGTTCACGAACACGGGGCTGGTATTTGCATCTGATCTCTGATCTCGCCTGTATTACCCCGAGCCCCGATCGAGCAAAAGCTCGCGCCCAAGGAAATAACCAAAATGCAAATATTAAAATAGTACATGTGGTGTTCGCCAATCCAGGCCTTGCGTATACAACCCTCTGCTCTGTCCACGGCTGGTAGTATTGGTGCAGCTTCGCATATGTGATGCCACATGCAATCTTATGTAAAAACAAATCTGCTTTGTCGACAAGTTGCGTTGGCGTGCTTAACGGCTGGTCCACCCCCGCGTGTTATATCTAAGCCCTTGCAACACGCAACCTTTGTGCAACTCAAACAAAACTGCCATTACATTTTATGCGGTTCAAGCTTGTGCGACAACCCTCCACTCTGTCGGCTATTAACAGCGCTGCTATGGTATATACCATAATGGTGTTTTCATGGGCACCTGATACCATACGTATACTTACGCGAACCATCCTTTATACTGTCGACCACCTGCACTATTAAGTGTCCCTTGCTGCGCGCCTCACTCCGTATTATTCTACATGACATACCATCCAGCGTATGCAACAATCCCTTCCTCTGTCGATCTGTCGCAATATTGGTGCAGTAAGACGCAGCTTATCCGCTCCTACTAACTGCAAAACATTCGCGCAACCTACTGCCGACTCTGCGAGCTTCTGTCCTCGAGCCAATAACTGCATAAAAGGCAGGTCTCTCTCCAGTCAAAAATCAGGTCGAAGAGAGTCGAAACCTGGGTATCAATACTACCGCCAGCTCGAGCACCAAGCGGCTAGTGCAACACCACAAAATGCCACATGTTGAATCACATCATTACAGCCAGCTTGTGCCCCAACCCGCACAGCGGTACTACCAAAGGATGTATATCGTGGGTCTTGATCACGATGCATTAATATGCCTCCCCCGCAACAGCATAAGCACATCACGCTTGAAACAGAGAGGGCGAAAAGTCGAACTCTCAACACAAGCACACCAAGCTCGAACCAGAAAGCACGAAACTTGAAATATACCTTCAAGCATATGCACATCAAGCTCGAAAAAAAGGACGGACGACACTTAAACAATCTCATTCAGCAACACTGCACAACAAGCTCGAAACAAAAAGTTCCGTTTGTTGGCTTCACGCCGACGGCTGTGGTTATGCTTCTTGGCAAAATAACCAATTCGGAAACAGAATCGACCTCCAGAAAATGACTCCTTCAAGAAGCTCGAACAAAATGGACCTACCGTCTACACCTTCTCGTAGCTTCAAAAAAAGAGACCCTTGGTTGCACGTTCTCAAGGCCGGACACAGCCCCTCCCGAGGCTGCACGCGCGAGCGCTTCGAAGGCCATGATCTGTCTCGTTCGCAATGATCCCATCCCGTTTTATTTTCATCGTGCGTGCTTTTCGTCGAACTTTCGAAGCCGTGCTTCCACGTCCGCCATGCGTTTCGCATTTTCCGCCGTTTTTCTGAGAGGGAAAACAAAAAACAAAAAAAAGGGAACCGCCACCAACGAACGTCAAACAGGTTGTGTTGCATACCAGGTATAGAACTACAGTACTTCAGCCTAGCGGTCCAAGAACGGTTCAAAGAACGGTTTGAAGAAAGGTTCGAAGACCCCTAACTCTCACCCTGATTTTTCTGCCGTTTTTCTGGGAGAGAAACACAGAAAAACACATGTACACAACCAACCAACCAACCAACGACCAACAGGGGAAGCTTACGACAAAGCAGTCGTACGACACAAGAACGGTTCGAAGAACGGTACATTTGATATACTTAGTGTTACTTCGTTACTTCACTGCAGGGGGTTTCCCCTCGAAAAGTCCCGACATGGACTACATGGCGCTATTCGATAGCATTGACGAGAGCAAAAATGTGACCGCGCTATCAAAAAACCATTCGAGCGAAGCAACTACTGCACTGTGTTCCGCTTACACGTTTACAGTATCGGCACACGGGATAATAACTAACTAACCCTAAGGCTAACCCTAAGGCTAAGGCTAATGATGATGTGATGATGTTGTATATGTTGTATATGTTGTATATGTTGTATATGTGATTAGGGTTATTAGGGTTAGTCCTTTCTTGGAGGACGCCGAGATATGTGAATGATGTTAATCAAGACATCGTATTCAGCGGCGAGCTCTAGTACACTAAACCCTAGATAGTAGCCCATCCTCAAGGATGGTGTCACACTAAGGCTCAAATTCAAGCCCTGCTGTAGCCGTGCTATAGCCTTGCGCAGATCTAATCCCGATTTTGTTTTTATCTGCTGTGGCTCATGTTGCCGGGCGGGAGCCGTATCATCTGCATCATCTGCATCATCTGCATCATCTGCATCATCTGCATCATCTGCATCATCTGCACCATCTAGCACGTGTTTCGTGGGTTGGATCTGTATCAACAACAGATCCTGCACAATCTCTCACAGCGGCAGGTAATGAACTAGACGATCTACAGTAGATAGATAGATAGATAGATCATGATCTGTGCGAGGTGTGTAATATTATGGAGAAGACGGCCCTGTATCCGCATCCGCCTGCTTCTGCCCGGATTACCGAGACAGCCGTGATGCTAATAGCACCACACGTCTAACAATCCTTACGGTGGCCGGCAGTTACAACGCATACACAGGTTAACGCTACAATAGGGTTAGCGTTCAAGCGACCGAAACAACAGAACGCGCTACTCGTATGTGCCCAACGGGACTCACGCCAAAACTAAAGACGACTCGCATAATTCTACCCACATCTCTATATCCGAGAGCTTCTGCTTGGATTCTGGAGACTGCTCCGGTATCGATGTTGATGATACCGTGGCCGACAGGGGAGGGGACGGCGACAAAACAGCCCCTGGTGATGTCACTGCGGGGGGCTGTTCATCCGCCAGGACGGCATCCAACGCGGCTTCCACCTTGTTTTTGTCGTTCGTCTTGCTGTCAGCACACCACGTAAAAAGGGAGAGAAGGCATTAAAAACACATGCATTTCGAGCTCCCAGCAAACGCAAACAAAGAGGAAGAATGATAAAGCGTAGGCTTGCTTTCGCGCGGTCAACGCAGCCCGCCGTCAACACACTAGAATGAAAGGAGGGAAAATGATGAAGACATTAACTTTCGCGCTACCACCGGCCCACGGAGGGGAGCAGAAAAAAACAAAGACACACAACCTATTTTAGCGTTGCCAACGCAGCGCGCTGTAAGAACACCAAAATAAGAGAGGACACAATCGAAAACTCACACGTCACGTTATACACCACCAGAACTCGAAAACAGGAAGGGGAAAACGAGAAAAAAAACACAAGGTTAAGCTTACTTTCGCGTTGCAAACAGGGCGAAACCGGGAACGAACAAATATTACCAACGCTTCATTGCCAAAGTTTTTTGTTCTTACCACAGACGTTTGGCTTGTGATCTCCAAATTATCTGCGGTTTACACCCACGGTCTCCTCTATACTAGCTTGTGACCATGGAACTTGCACGAGACTCGAGTAAGCCGTATCAGGTATGTATCAACGAATAAATACAGTACGAGTACGGAGACTGTGCGTGTGCCGGGTGGTGCTGGGTTGAACGAACGGTTTCAGGTGAAGAACAGTATCTACTAGCAGGTACATCAACAACACCACCGACAACGATAATGGCCACCACACTAGCAATGGCAGCAGCAACAGCAGCAGCAGTAACAAACAACAACAACAACAAAAACTCAAACTACTGACGTGATATCCTCTCGCAGAGCCTTGAGGTCGTTCATCCACACCCCTCCGTCATCTTCCTTCAGCCCCTTCTTTTCGATCGAGTTGCCTCCAGCAATCGTGCGCTCCAGGTCTGTACAGTATGAATGCGAGTATCAAGTATCAGTATCAGCATCAGTACCAAGAGTTGCCTCAAGCAATCGTGCGCTCCAGGTCTGAGCTTGGTGGCAAAGAGCGTCCGTATCAGTACCAATGCCAGTATCAATGCCTGTATCAATACCAGTATCAGTATCAGTACCTGTACCACAATCAGCATCAGTACCAATATAAGTAGAAGTGCCTGTATCAATACCAGTATTGTACCAGTAACAGCATCAATACCAAATGGCCAATGTTATATTCTGTAGAGTGTGTATTATGGGCACCGGTGGGCTTTTGGAAGTGGTGCAGAACTCACAGAAGTTCCGGGTTCGTACATGCCTGGTAGGGATTTGGAAGTTTTACAGAACTCACACAAGTACCGGGTATGTGCGTGATGTCGTATAGAACTCCCAGAAATTCCGGATTGGTATATGAATGTTGTATATACCCGTACCCGTACCCGCACCCGCACTCCAGTATTTCTCAAAGTGTCGGGTTCGGAGCTTATACCCCCGAATTTCCCCCATTTTCCGGGTATTACCCGACTGAAAGGCCAGGTACGGGTATGGTATGTTGTACCCGTACCCCGAGTATTGTGCCACGGGCGTACAGGACTTACAGAAGTACGGGTATGTATGTACTTCGAAGTATGTCGCACAGAACCCGCAGACGTTCTGGGTACGGGTATGAATGCCTGACACAATATACAGAAGTTCTGGGTACGGGGTATGAATGTCGGAAACATACCGTAGGTATGGTTCTGTACGTACCCTATAGAACATAACCTTGGAGAAATGTCAGCACATCCCAAGGTCAGCATCTGTACGGAGCCCTCTAAACACCAGTATCACTACCTGTACCAATGCCAGTGTCAGTGCCAGTACCAGCATATACATACATATATCAGTACCAGTATCGATATCAATAGCAATGTCAGCATCTGTAGCACCCTCAGAACCAATGCCAGCATCAGTGCCCATACCAATACCAGTACCGGTATCAGCAAAAGTATCAGGATCAGTATCCGTATCAATGCATCCACGTATCATTATCAGTATAAATGTCAGTATCTGTATCAGTACCAGACCAGTGTCAGTATCAGCATCAGTACCAGTACCAGTGCCAGTATCAGTACCCGTGCCAGTATCAGAACCACGTTCAGTACCAGTACCACGGGGGCGGACATACTGCAGCCCACCGTGTCCGCGACAAACTGGTCGGAACAAAACAGTGGTATCGCTTAACCAGTTTCAAACGTAGAGCCAGTACCAATGCCAGTATCAGTATCTCTACCGGTGCCAGTGCCAGCCTCAGTGCCACCACAACGTTTATTGCACCGCGCGAAACCGCTCTGCATACACCACCCGCGCCGACGAACCCACCCTCCACCCTCCCTTGCAAAGTCCAGCATAACCTTGCCCTACAACTTGCAACATTTGTTGAACAGTCCGATTGCAACAAACAAACTATGGTTGCGACAAACGCATCGCAGCCGCTTCACACACACAGCGCCCCGCGACAGCGCTCTGCACACAGCACCCCACCGCGTTGCCGTACTCACGCTCCACCTTCCCCTGTACAGTCCAGCATAGCCATGTCCTACTGACTACTGACTACAACAACAGTCCGATAGGTGTTGCCGCGTTACTCGAAACACGTCTCAGGGTTACGGAAGATGCTTCGCAGCCGCTCCGTACACAGCGCCCCGCGACAGCGCTCTGCAACAGCGCTCTGCAACAGCGATCCGCGTCCACGTACCCACCCTGCAACCCCTCCTACCCAGTCCAGCAAATCCTTGTTTTACAGCTAGCAAAATCGTTGAACAGTCGGATAGCTTTTGCCGCATTCATCGAAAAAAATGGTTGAGGTCTCGCGACCTCTCCGCACACACCGACACCGACCACTCCAGGGCAGCACCCGGCATCTACTGCTTGCAACAAAAACCACGTAGCCATTGTCGCATATAAACTTAATATCAGGCACCGTTCAGGCCTATACATACACCTGGCATATTCGTTTAGGTTTATCGTATAAATTTTGAAAAACAAAATAAAAAAAAAAGCCGAAAAGAACAACACAGTACTTTTCTTTGTATCATAAAACCATAAATTAAAGAGTTTTCACGACGGCTTTACGTGTCATTTTCGAAACGAATGCACGAAAACAAGAGCTCTACGCATGGAAACCGTTTCGACGTACTCACCCTCCACCCTCCGCTGCAAGTCCAGCATGGCCTTATCGTTGTCCGCCACCCTTGACGCCACCGATCCCATTGCTGCTCCCGCCTCTCCAGTCGACGGCACTCCCGCAGAAGACACAGCCGCTGCCGCCCGCTCCTCTTGGCTCGCCCAGTAGCGCTGGCTCATGCGTCGCACCACCATCCCTCGCACCTCGTCCGCTGGTGAACGCGGCTGTTTTGCGTTTAAACAGCAAAAATGGAAGAGTTTTACGTTTAAACAAGCAAAAAAGGTAAAAGCTCTGCGTTTAAACAGGCAAAACAGGGAAGAGTGTTTACATTTATACAAGCAAAGTAGGGTGCGTCGTAGCGTTTTGTGTTAAAATAGGCAAACAAGGGTAAACGCACCTCGTCCGCATGTGAGCGCGGCTGTTTAGCGTGTAAGCAAGTAAAAGTAGTAGAGATTTGCGTTTAAATAAGCAAAAAAAGGTAGAGAGTTACGTTTAAAGAAGCGAAAGGGAAGAGTTTTGCGTTTGAACAAGTGAAAGTATAGAGTCAGCAAGCGAACGGGTAGAATTTTGCGAGTAAACAAGCAAACAAGCAAACGGGTACGTAAAGTTTTGGGTGCAAATAAGCAAAAGGATAGAGTTTTGCGTTTAAACAAGCAAAAAAGGGTAGAATTACGTAATGCAGAATCTGTATACTACAGAGCCAACCCAGGAGACATGAGACAAGGCCATGCCGATTATAAGGCTCCCATCCACAAAACATGGAGCGGGATCGGACAGATCATACAGATCATACATATCATACATCTGCCCTGAAGTAAATACTTCGTAGATCATCAACTGGGAATCGCTGATCTGTTTCATCATCTGTCCAGCGTGTGCACGCTTTCTTAGAGTCGGGTTTTTGGTAAGGAAAATAGCTCCATGTATTAGGGTAGCTCCTCCTACCTGGTACTATTTAATAACCCGTCAGTCAGCCGATCAATACTCTCCGGGCGAAACAAAAAGCAAGGGTACGCGACGAAAGCGACAAGACGATACCTAACACACTCCCAAAAAGGCCAGAACAACAGAAAAAAAACAGAGAGCTGCGATTTCTGTAGCAACGTAAGAAACACAATACATATACATTTCAAAACGTAGGTGTGCCACCCTCCCTGTCTATAGGTCTCGGACGCAGGGCTGTGAGTTGCCTCTATTGAGTGATGAACAAACCAACAACCGACTTACCCCTTTGAGACACCTTGATCTAACCTTGATCTAACCTTGATATAAGGGATATAAGGGATACAACGGATGGTGACCAAAAACATTACCTGGTACAGTTTTATTTTTTAGTGTTATCAACCCCTCTATGGGCAGTGTGAGAGCCGAGACGACGGGTAGGATAATATTTTGCGCCCGTGCCGTACGACTCCTTGTATGTCATCAACCATTGCCTCTCGGACGCCAATTCTACAATGGATGATATCATTCCCAATCACGCAGTGTTGGCCGTATGTACATAGCTGTAATCTAATGGTAGTATTTATCTCTATACTATAATCAAGTCAAACACGTCCCACGAACGGTATAACGTGAAGAACACGAACACACCTAACACACACACTTTTTCAACCACTATAGATAATTATTGTTTTTGACGACCTCTCACTGACCTTGAGGTCCTCCCGTCGCACGTCTCCAGGCAGCGGCTTCTTAGCCAGTTCCTTCTCCATGGCCCTGACGCACTCCCCCAGTTCAGCGCCGCTGTCTAGAGCCACGACGAGTGCCTCATAAGCTTCCTGGGGTAGCGGCGACGCGACATTTCACGGCTTAGCTAATTGCAGGTCTTTGCACGGGTCAGATCAAAGCTCGCGGGTCAGGTTGGGTCGAGTCGGGTCGAACAAGGGTGACCCGACCCGATCCGCGAGAGTTAAAATATCTCCACACCCGATCAGGCCCGAACCCACCCGACCCGTGTGTTTTCGAAAACTTCCTGAACCGACTCGCGGGGTGGGGGGTGGGGTCATCACCCGTTAAGAGCCTTGGTTAATCGCTATTGAACATAAGCTTCCTGCGGTAAGGGCGTTGCGAGAACTCACGACAGAAAATTGGTGGTAAATTGTTCATCTTCGTAAGCTTCCTGCAGTCGGGTCGGGTCGGGTCGGGTCTGGTCCGGAGGGTTTTCAAACTCTCAGGGGTCGGGACAACCTGAACAGGCCTAGTAATTTTGAGCTTGTCACACATACCACACGAATGAGCCGAGGTGTCATCACGGCCTGTCCAGACGGTCATTTAGTAATAGTGTGTACCGCATACTGTAATCAACTGATACGGGCCGGTTTTCTCCAAACAAAGTGGAGCACACTCTATGAATAGTATTAATGTTAATACTAATATTAATAGGACTGCAAGGGTACGAGCTTTGGAAATATCTCATCGAGACGGTTCAATGGACGCATCGCCTCAAGTCGATAACATCAGGTTCAAAATACCACATCCGTCCTATTAATAGAGGGGTGTTATGGTCGTGTTGCCTTGGTACAATCGAGGGCTGGCCAATCATAGGGAGAACCATGAGGCCTTTCCCGGGTACAATCTGTAGTGTACCTATCAACAGATAAAACGTCACACCAGATACACTGCATACGTAGGTGTATCTCCTACTATCAGTAGTAATTTTGCCTTTCGCTCAAAACATATTCTAGAAAAAGCAAGGGCAGCGTTTCTCACCTTGTGCTCGTTGATTATCAGCACGGCTTGGGTGGCCGCCCAGAGTGCCTGCGACTTGATCTGGTCCAGGTCGAACGGAGGCGCGATGGTGCTCAGAATTCCGATCATCACCCCCTCGTCCGCAGACCCACCCTGTTTCAACGTTTCAACCAGCAGGATAATAATTCAAGCCGAAATCGGGATCGCAAGCACACCATCCCACGAACCAAATAACAACACAGGTAACCACGCGAACCACCAAATCGCCAAACCATCACTTGAGGGACGAGGGGCAAAGGCTGGCGCGTCGGCGCCGGCAACGGGACAAACACCTGCACAAAATACAATCCTCGTTTGCCACCAGCTGGTGCACCGGCACAGTACACATTGTTTTGTCCCTACTGTAGTTGTATCAATATTAGGTAATACAAGTATGTAATTAACCGACGCTAACCAATCAAAGAGCTGACCAACTAAATAATCCACCAACCAATTGAACCAATTAAATAACCGACAAAAGCACACCAAACCAACAAAAAACAAAGGCGCCCAACCAATAATCCCACCAACACACCCCTCCCCTCTTCAAACAGACCCACCTCTGAGTTTCCGTACTGGATAGACTCGGCGGCAATGCCCCCCATGAGCACGATGGTGAACCGGTCGATCGCCGATCGCGTGAGCTTTCCATTGGACATGCCCTTGGCGAAGGTAGGGTCTGCGAAGACGGTGCCCCCCTGCGCCCCCGCTGCAGCGAACCTGCCCACCTGATTCAAAGTTCCGACACGTTATATACACACATCACGATTGATATAGTATATATCATGTGATATGTTGTGCAGAATCTGCTTCAAGTGCAGGTCTAACCCAGGAAACGTGCCCTAGATGGTGCAGGTTATACGGCTCGAAAGTTGTGCCTCCGCTGAAGAACACGTGTTCACCTGAATGTTATTGAACAGCGTGCTGGTTTTCACCCAAATCAGTTGGCTTTGATCAGAACACCTCGAGACATTTCCTATCACCGTTACCAACTCCCCCCACGATCATCACCAAGGCCCGCTCTCCCACCACGGCCACCCCCACCACCAACGCCACCGCGACAAACGCAACCATCACCGCCAGCACTATCACCACTATTACTTCCACTCCACCCTTCCCCGCCCCCACCCCCACCACCACGATAACTACCGCTATCACCACTAACACCTGCACCAACACCATTACTACCAACACCACTACTACCACCACAACCACGCCACCTTCAACCACAAACACTCCAACCAACACCTGTGCCACCACCCCATATACCACCATCACCCCGCCGCCAACACACGCCCTCCCCACCACCACCACCATCACCACTACCACCCCCCCCCTTTAGCACCACTACCACCACAAGAACACACCACTCTATACCTCCACTATCCCGCCCCCAACACACGCCCTTCCCACCGCCACCACCACCACCACCACCACCACCCCCAAAACCTAACGTGCTCCGTCCCGGCATTGTAGGGATGCAAAGGTCTATGGTCATAGGACTACGGCCATGCACGACACGAATACACCCTTTCTTACAGCCGGCAGCAGCACCAGCAGCACCAGCAGCACCAGCAGCAACTCACCGTCAAAGGATCAAGCAAACAGCCCTGCACGGGGCAGCCCAAGAGGTAGGCCACCAGGAAGTGGCCAGCCTCGTGCCGAATAATCCTCTCGCGATACCCGGGCACGAGGGCCCGAATACACGTCTCCGCCACCGCACCCCCGACCAAGACCCTGTCAGCTAGGAAGAGGCCTGTTTTATATCGGGGGGAGAGGAGACACGCCAACATGACACACGAGAGCCACGGTTTGTTGCTGCTGGTTGGTTTTATTTTTTGTGTTGTTGTTGTTGTTGTTGTTGTTGTTGTTGCTGTTGTTGCTGTTGGTGGTTGTCGTGGCTGTTGTTGATGGTGTTGTTGGCGTTGTTGCTAGCGTTACTGGTATTTTTATCGTGGCTGTTGTCTTTGTTGTCATCTCCACAGTATACAGTATACACCAATCCGTGGCCACAAGACAGGCTCAGAAGTTCTGGAACGAAGAAACGAAAACTCAAAACAAGTATGAAAGGGGGAACAATAAATGTGTTCAACAGACAAACAAAATGGAGCAAACCGTCCATTAAATAAATTAAACCACTCATGTCACGAGGTCATCACATCATGTATGGCATATGCACAGGTGTCTTGCGCGGGCGGAGGCCAGCTAAGAAGACCATGGTTGGGACACAAAACGATTCCTTACCCATTTTCTTGTACGACGTACATCCAATCAGTACAGTGAAGCCGCAAAAGCGAGGCCCTCCATACTCCTGCCGTCAAACGGCCTATTAATAGTACAGCGGCATAAGAGGCCCATCAAAATTAAATTTCTACCCCTGCTAAGCAGGCACGGAGCGCATGAGTCCCACCAAACCCGCTTTACCACCACCACCACCACCACCACCACCATCACTACTCACGACAACCACCAACACCGCCACAATCACCACCACAGTCATCACTGAGACCATCACCACCACTACCACCGCACTCACCACAATGTCGAGCAAGCAAGGCAGACGCACCGGGAACACCCCTTCCATCACCCCCTCAATCACCACCACTACCACCACTATACTGATCACAGCAAGACAAGGCACCGACAAACCGCGGCATACACTGACCGACGAGGCTTCGGGCCTTTGCACTGCCTCATCGTGAGAGGGATGGCCGTTTGCACCGCCATCAACAGCAACATCAACACCATCAACACCATTAAAACCACCCTTGCAGCAAATACTCTTGTGCAAGGAAAGGCCACGGCGTCGAACATCGACCGACAAGGCTTCAGGCGTTTGCATTCATGGAGCGTGAGGGGGATGATGGCCCTAATCCCTAGCACAACCATCAGCACTGCTAGCACCAACACCACCCTTGCAACGAGTACTGTCGTGCAAGGCAAGACAACCGCGACACACATCGACCGACAAGGCTTCCGGCGTTTGCACTCACTGAGCGTAAGGGGGATGATCGTCTGCAGAGGGTCCAGTCCCAGCAGTTCGCCGAGAAGGAACTCAAATCCGAACAGCGTGGCTCCCTGCGTCGTTTGATCATGATATCGTTGGTTGGTTGATTGATTGGTTTGTTGATGCGGTGGTTCGTCGGTTCGTTCGTTAGTTCCACCACACCACAACTGCTACCAACACGACCACCGCTACCACCACCACCGCCACCACAACCACCATCACCCCCACTACCATCCCCTCAACACTACCATCAGCACCAGCACCATGTAAAAGCGACACCATGTCCATCAACCACAGTCACCACCGCCCACCACCACCAACACCAACATCACCACCCACACGACTACTACCGCCGACACCATCAGTTAACACTATCAACACCATCAACACCAACACTAATACTACCACCAGCACCAGCATCAATAAAAACAACACTACTACGTACCACCACTAGCAACATTACCACCAACCACCACCACCATAAACACCACCACTACCACTACCACCAGCACCAAGCCAACAAAAGAAACTAGGCCTGCAGACATACCATGCAATTGTTGTTCTCACTTGCTCATCGTCAAAAATCAAGTCCGTCCTTGTAGTCACAGGACAGACTCAATAACTCCCTACCCCACTGAAATAAAACCTCAGCAAAAACACACAAGTAAACACAACCACGCTGTCAAATCTTACCGCAATAGAACAGGCTACAATAATTCTGGAGAGTGAAATAAAAATTTAAGGCAAAAACAAAACCCTAACACCAAAACCCTGTTGAATCTCACCGCAACTGCCCAAGAACCCGTAGGTCTGCCCGGAGCGAGGTTTTGCACATTCATGCCGGTGAGGTCCATCAGCTTCTCGGGCGACATATCTCTCGTCTTGGCAGGTACGACATCAAGGTCTAACGATCCGAACGCTTTCAACAGCCCAGCCGACTGCAGACACGTGTAACAAAACAAAAAAAAATCAAAGAGATACATTGAGAAACATACCAGGTATATATTTTAAAGGCAACTATTGAGAAAAAAACGTTCAACAATCGGAACGCTTTCAATAGCCCAGCTGCCTGCGGAAGCATAAAAAAAACAGCTTGTAAAAGATGACGGATACATAATTTAAAGGTAACTATTGAAAAACATACTGGTATATCATACACGATTCGAACGGTTTCAATGGAAAAATACACAAAAGAGAACAACTCAATTTCAAACCGAAAAATTGAGAAACAGCCAAACGAGAACTATCGAGAAGAAAAAAAAGGTAACGATCTGAACGCTTTGCGATAGCTCATCCGACTGCAAACATACAAAAAACCACAGGTTCAAGAGATAATTTGAGAACCATTTTAAACATAACTACGTATTGAGAAAAAAATGCAACGTAGGGTTCAACGATCCGAACGCTTCCAATATTCCAGCCGACTGCTCAAAACACAGAACACAACGAACAATTTCAAAGAGGTGAATCGACAAAAGAGATCGTATACATATTGAGAAAGGTGGCAGGTTTTATGAAAACCGAGAACGACTGACGGTAAGAAACAACCGTGAAACAAACGTTGATGGGGAAACAAAGGCAGATTGAGAAATACACAAAATATATTAAAATGAGAAAAAACGTAACGAGAAGAAACAGCGATACATTATCATGAATACCAAACTTGAGACACCACAAGAAAAAAATTAAAAGAAAAACAGGGATACACCACGGCAGATTTGGCAATTAACAAGAAACCATGACATCAAGAAATAACAGTGAAACGCAATTTGAGAAACAAAGACAGATTTGAGACATGCATTGCACACGAGTAACAAGATGACAGCAAGTGACGAGATAGGTGAATGCCGAGAATGAATACCAACGAGGGGATAGCAAAACCGTTCAACGAGAAAACATGAGAAGCGTAAACATTATCAGGATAAATTAAACCATGAGCAAACATACGATAGGAAACACCGAGAAAACACACGTAAGCGTAGGTATAATAAGAAACGATATATACGAACCAACAGGAAACGACCCGAATAACTTAGAGCTACCTTGGTAAATAACAATAATGGGGTACAATTCGACGCGAGATGACGAGGGAATAATGGTTGATAAAGGGTTAATAAAGGGTTAATGAAGGGTTGAAGTCTCTTGCCTCGCAATAAAAAGGCAAGACACGAGTCGCAGTGGTGGGGAGGGGTATTAATAGGAGAGCCTGCTATATGACCCCGGGTCTGAGATACGACTATAATAGGAGGCAGATAAAAAAAAAAGGGGTTCAAGATATTGAAATGGGAAAAAAAAACGATCGAGATAATAATGACGCGTGCCAAAATATTCCTGACTGACTATTAATATGACTATTAACATGGCTATTAATAGCCTC
Organism: Saccharina japonica; assembly: GCA_008828725.1. NCBI lineage: Eukaryota > Phaeophyceae > Laminariales > Laminariaceae > Saccharina > Saccharina japonica. Next base: position 400,221 of record MEHQ01002037.1, read on the forward strand.
GTTAACCCAATACCACTATTAATAGACCGTTTTGCAACATGAATTTGAATATTTTTCGTGATACACCTGCTCTAGGTTGTACTTTTAGCTTTTATCAAAATCAGTTTTTAGGTGACTTACTACCAATAGTACCAATGACTTACTAATAGCACCAACCACTTACAAATAATTACTTACCCTGGTCCCAATATTAATAGTACGTATGGCTTACTTATAGTACTAACGACCTACTAATAGTACCAATAACTTACCAATAGTACTAATGACTTACTAATAGTATAGAGCTCCTCAAGCGACGAGTCTCAGGATTTTTGGGTGGTAAGATTACCGTAGCATACGACAAAATAATAATAACGAAATTGAAACAGTAAGAAACGATTGGCAGCGATAAAGAGAAACTAGGGGCAGAAAACAAAATTTAAAATCAAAACGCACGGGAGGGAGTTGTAGAGGGAGAGAGGGAGGGATGTAGGGAGGGAACGGCAGATGGACACATCAGGGTTTCAAAGCGAAAAGGCAACATGACCTCCCAATCCACTGCGAGTACGAGGGATACACTGTACGATTTTTCGTAGAAAGAAGCGAGCAAAAACCAGCTCACCCCGGTCGAGGGGGCACTACTCAAATATATGTAATTCGTATATATATCCCATTTGAACAACCCTTCCAACAAGCATGGAAACCCAGTGAGTCGAATAATCCCCCCCGTGAATATCGTAAATACAAAATACTGGTTGAGTCATGGATGTTCACAGATCAGACAGATCATCTACAGATAGATCATATAGATCGTATGCAGATGAGGATCTATATAATCTAGACCCTAACCTACATTTACGAGATGCTGTGCAGGATCGGTAACATACAGGTCCAACGCAGGAAACACATCCTAGATAATGCAGGGTATTCGGATTCCACCTGGCAACGGGAGCCAGATAATCCAGATGATACACACCACGAACGTATCTGCCCTCGAAGCTCTGGAGCATTTAAGCATTTACGCGTAAATCACTCATGACTTATGTGTAAACCACTCATCTATCCGATGTGTGATTGCATTTCCTTCCCCCCCCCCTGCAGATACTGGTACAGCAGTATCGTTTGGAGCTCGATTGTCGAACGATACATTGACCAATATCCCGAGTAAGTTTGAATAGACTACATTATATCATTATATGATTAGATGATTACATCATTTATGAGGAGGCGTTATGAGTCACGGCGACGTGGGTCGACGAGAGAAGAAAGGGCTCCAGTCTACTCGCGATAAAAAAAGGAAGGGACGAACCGTAGTGGGGAGGGGGAAGGAGAACCTGCTACGTGACTTCGGATCTGAGTGATGACTAGTGTAGGTGGGAGAGAAAACACTAGGGCGAATATGGTAAAAGGGACGAAAACAAATGAAATACAAACCATCTACCTGTGTTTTTCACCACTGCTACAACAACGCAGGCACACCTTGAGAGCTGTGTAGATCTTGGTGACGTCATCCTCGTTAGGTCTGGTCTTCTTCAACAGGTCGTTAGACACCAACGTCAGCAGCTGCAGCAGCAACAGTGACATCAACAGACAGTAACAGACAGCAACAGACAGCAACAAACAGCAGCAGACAGCAACAGACAGCAACAGACAGGTGAGGCGAAAACTAAATAAAAACGGGAGAGATAAACAGTAGAGCCTAATCACCTACCAGGTACTCGACTAGACGCATTGATTGATCAAATATGAATGTTTCACTGTGTGTTCATTGGTCAACACACGCACGCACGCACACATTTTTGAACCCTGCTCCCATTTGCCAAACTGACCCTGGGTACCATCGTGTTAATATAAATGGTACTTGCCTTGGAGCCTTGCGTCATGTCCAGATCCAGATTTGCGCCAGACCTTTGAAGGAGCTTCAGGCACCCCTGTCATCAGAAAAAAGACGCCAAAATTTCGTTACCGTTGATGTTACCGTTGGTGCTACCGATACTGTTACCGTTGATGACACCCTTGGTGTTACCGTTGTTGGATGCTATCGTCGATCTTACCGCTGATGTTACTATTCCTGTTACCGTTGATGTTACCGTTGCTGTTACCGTTACTATTACCGTTGATGTTACCGTCCCTGTTACTATTACCGTTGATAGTACTGCTCCTGTTACAGTTACTCTCATCATTCATGTTACCGCTGGTGATACCGTTGCTGTCACCGTTGACTTTACCGTTCCTGTTACCGTTCCAGTTACCGTTGGTGTTACCGCTGATGCTACCGTCACTGTGACCGTTGCGGTTACCTTCCAGTTACGGATACCGCTAACGTTACCGCTATTGTTGCCGTTACCATCGCAGTCATTCCCATTTACCGTCCCCGACGCCAATCAAGATACCGATACCGTTACTATCATAATTTTTGTTGCCGTCACTGCAACCGTCACAGTTACCGGTCAGTTATCGCCACCGTTACCGTTACCGCTAAAGTTACCGCTACCGTCTCCGGTACCGCTACCGCCACCGTTACAGTCGCAACTACAGTTACCGCTACCGTCACCGTTATCGCTACGTATAGTTACCGCTACAGTTACCGCTATTGTCACCGTTACCGCTACAGTTACTGCTACCACCATCGCTACAGTTACCGCTAGAATTTGAGGGCGGCCGCCTCACGTATTTTTTTCAAGACGCGGTCATGTGTCAGCGCGGCAAGAACTGCAGTTGCAGGCAGTGGTTGCAACGCCAAAGGAGCCGTTACCGTTACCATGACCGTTGCTATAAGCATCACCGTTGCAACACCATTATCGTTACCGTTACTGGTGCAGTTACCTCTGCCGTACTACTACTACTACTACTACTACTACTACTACTACTACTACTACTATACTTACTCCTATTGCTGCACTACTATGTAGTACTATGTACTCGTAGTATCTATTTAATTTATCCTTACGGACGTATGGATTTTACGACTCCTCCGTGGTGATGGTGAGAATGCCGCATTGGGTCTTTAGTTTTATGCTGTCTTTCAACACGCGTGTCTTTCCAAAGTCGGCATTTTACAGTAGTCGTGTGCCCTCCATATGTTGGAGAAAACCGACCCTGAAATTCATTCAAGGGCTTGTTTTCTTATTGACAAAATAAAAACAACAGCTGTGAGATCGAGGATTTCGTCGAAAGTCATGTTTGCGAGCTGAGTGTGATATCGATCGCGCGTACTTACAGGTTTTATATTATTACCTTGATTACAGTATTCGGTAAACAACTACCCTGACCTGTGCGCTGCCTTCTTCCAGCATGGTGTTGGACCAACTACTACTGCATCAAAAACCAACTGTTAATATTATTACTACCAGGTATGCCTCAACAACTGACCTACTGCATGTGCCAGCATGGCGATTAACTGAGTAACCTACCTGCCCTATGTGCTTCCTTCGTGTTGGATACCGTATACCAGGTACCAGGTACACTGTAATCAAGTGATAATATACCACACCCCCTGGGACGAATTTCCGAGCCGGTTTCCGCCCAAATATGCCATACTCGTGTAGAGGGGCCATGGGTCGAACAGGCACACGCAACGAAAATGGCGGCTTCCCATAGACTCGCCGCTCGGCGGTTACATTCTCCTCAGTGGCGAGAAAAGCAGCTTAAACAATAAAAATACAAAAATAGCTAGGGCTGTGAGTTGGCTGACTAGTAGTTGCCAGCTAGTTATTAGTTGGCTAGTTTTTTAAGTTAGTTGCGGCGGTGCCAACTATCCAACTATTTTTGTTTTTCGGGTTTCCTTGCTTGCAGGAAGGCTTGTTTGGTACGGGGTGTGTATTTCTCGGCGTCCCCAAGCAGTACCACCACGCACAGAGAGAGGCCTTCCACAACTCATGGCGCATCAACTCATCGCCATCGACGGTGCCGGTGCCGATGGCAGGGCCGAGGGTGCCGGCACCGCTGAGCCTGGCCTGTCAGCGGACCATAGCGGTGATGGAGCGTCCGACGAAGCAGTGACTGTACCGAGCGCTCGTCCGAAAGCGAGTGCAGCGACAAGGTAGCGGTTCGCTACCGCGTACAGAAGGAGCGCCGGCTTTCCAAGCCCCCCAAACGGGGACAGGGATTCGTACTTTGATGCGAGATTATTTACGGGGTTCTGCATCTTTGTAGTCCATCTGGGACAATATTTCCAATATATTCCCCGCACCAAGGTGCATTTTCCTCAGGATGTGTCGAGTGTTGAGCTGTTCGGAAATCTGGAGGCACCGTCAGAAAGTTTAACACTGCGCGCAGCTTCTCACGATTTTTGTTTTTAATTATAATATGAATTCGCCTCTTTGATGCCAAAAACGTATAAACAAGCCCCTTGTTTCCCTGGGTGTAATACTTTCACACCCAAATTCTGAGCACTGATTTGGGGAGCTATGACCATAGGCCGCCGGCCATTTTTTTCGCAACCCCCCCCCCCCCCCCAGCTTTTGAGGGAGATATGAGGGAAACAATGTATATCGAAGGCCATTTTCCCCTGGTTACTACTGTTTGACAAATCGTGCGATACACAAATATAGTGCGGCAAACGATTGCTCTCGTCCACACCTCAGACTGTTTTTTTTTCGTTTGCAGCAATACGAAATTGCGTGAGATATTTATCATTTTGCCCAAAATGACTGATTTTGGTCGATTTTGGCCAGTCTTGGACAAATAGTTTTTGATGCATTGTTGCGTAACTACTTGAATTTAGTATTTTTTCTTTCTTTCTCGTTCTCAGCATCGATTCCTCTTGTCTGTGCGGTCACGAATAGGTTGTATCATTAAAAACATGTATTTTTTCATGAGTTATGACTATAAACGTCATTGGCAATATTTTATGCCGGACGGACCATACGAGTATACAGTAAAAGGTAGAACTCTGGTATTATGGTTCATGCGGTTAACTGTGATGGCGGGACTTTGTCCCAACGTGCTATTACTGTAATAATACAAGTATGTCTCTGTCATAAGTGTGTCAACTCGATGATGAGCACCTCTGGCTCGGGTGTTTGAGCGATGCTCGCCCTGAGCTGTGTGTCGATCCCAGTCTATTTTGCTTTGGTCGATCCCGGTCTATTACGTGTCCTATTTTTAGTTTGTGTTGGTGATGTGCTACTGCCTGCCTCACGAGTATGTACCATATATTTCTGGTGCATCTCTTTAATATCCGACAAACTGAGACGAAGTTTAGAAATATACCTGTTTCGTGATCAAAACCAGAGATAAACTTGGCCCATTTATTATGCCTTTTGTGTGTAAAATGAAGCCTAAGACCAAAGGTTATGGTACCACTTTGTGGCTCGTTCATAATCTTATCAGCAACATAGTGCCAAAGAAAATGGGTGTACCCCTCGTATGGAGCATAAAGTTGGCCACTATGTTCCCCAAGATTGAAAAATCCAACAAAAAGGGGTGTCTCGCCATCATCTGACCCCTGAGATGATGCCAGGCACAATACGCCATTTTCTTGGTTGGCTCTTTTATTGTTCCGCAAATATATACGATAATACATGCCTTGCACTATATACGAGAACGATACGTATAATATGTACGTATGACGTACACCGGGTACGTATATGAAAACGATACGTACGATATTTTGAATACATACGAGTACTATGTTGTTTTGGCCATAGGCACTGCTGCTGCATAGCCTTTATCTTTGGTTGGCGAAATAAAAGTCGGGAAGAAAAAAGAGCCACAAAGTGGTACTATAACGTTTGGTATAATAGCGTAATTTTTGCCTCCGGCGGCGCCTTCAGCGGGGTCCTCCGGAGGCGCCTCCGGCGGGCCCTCCGGGGGCGCCTCCAGCGGGGCCCCCTCGGCCGGGGGGGGCTTTTTTGGCTCGCTTCGCTCGCCTGACTTTAGTCGACTAGTTGGCTGGCGCCAGCCAACTAGTCAACTAAAGCCAGTTAGTTGGCTGGCTTCGCCAGCCAACTAATAACTAGCCGGGAACTCCAGCCAACTCACAGCCCTAAAAATAGCACATTCATCTGAGGGGGTGTGTTATCTTATCTTGATTAAAGTATAGTATGCTATTAGTATACTAATACTATAGTTTTAATAATAGTTATCACACGTGTGATACGGTGTCACCAAGCATACGAATGACAGGAACGGATTGTGTACATGTGTGGCGCTTATCAATTTCCACCAAGCCCCGGGTAGAAGAAGTGGGGTGTGAAAAAACAAACAAAAACACAACATGGGGCGCCAATCACAGTACTTAAACTAACCTCTGTGCTGCCTTCGTCCAGCATGGTGTTGAACTCCTGTTTCGCCAACCCATCCCTCATGTTACCGCCGTCTCCCCCCATAGCCTCCATGAGCACCATGCTCTTCCCCGCCCGCCTCGCTTTTGTTAAAATAGCAAAGCAGAAACAAACAAGGAACAAAAAAACATGCAGTCGGGCGGCCTCTTGCGTTGTAAACAAAAATAAACAAACTGTTGGGAAATCAAAACCGACATGCCAATGCTATACAAAGACACAATCGTTTACTGTACCGTGCCGCGGTATTTCACGTTTGGTTTACAGTCAGTCACACACATTTATTCAAACATAAGTGCCCATACCAAGCCATCCTCCAGACTTCACTGTACATATCGAACTACGCGTTGAAAACATCACCCAAGGTACAGGCTACCGAAGCAGTTACCCCATTGCTGTCAAACAGTATCAGGCATAATATGTACTATCCTGGTCTATGGTACTCATAATTCTTCACCTGTCGGGCAGATTATCTACAGGTAGGGCAGATCATCTACAGATAGACCACATTATCTACAGATAGATCATATCATCTACAGATATATCATATCAGTATACAAGCCTACCGTTATGGCCTGCCAAGTACAGACCTAACCCAAGAAACCTGTCCTATAGGTAGATGATGCAGGTTATTCGGCTCCCACGCGGCAACATGAGCTAAACATAATACAGATCATACAGATCATACAGATCATACAGATCAGGGATCACTTTTCATTTGAAACATATACCAGGTACGATTTAGATCATCAAGTGTAAATGATCCACGAGTATCTCATCTGCCCGAGGTGAGGAGCCACTTTTTGTTGCTTGACATGATATTATATGATATGCTATGCTATGACATTTTATGGTATGGTATTATATGATATGCATGATGTTGCATGTTATATCATGCTGGACAACAGAGTTAACGGTGAGCGGGTTTGTAGCAGGCTTCGCGCGCCTTTTTATTGTAATATACTATCACGGGGGGCCATAGTAAATACCAGGTAGGAACTACGGTAAACACGAAAAAACTATATATTTCCCTATTTTTTCCAACAATAATTGGTACTATTTACTAGTGTTTACTATGCCCCCCCGAAATAGTATACGAATAATATGTAAGGTCGAACTGCAGCCACCCCTTATATAATTGTCGACTGTGTGTTGGTTGGTACTTACTGTAACATGGTGGGACTGCATCATCACCCCGTAGCAGACAGATCCAAGATTGTACTGATCATTCTGTTGGACCATTAATAGGTACACAACAAACCGCGGTTTGACCGCTTGAGCGACCGTCCCCTACACTAAACCTAGCACATTAAGGACAAACGCGGCCCCGATGTGCCCACAAAGGCCACACCGATATTAATATATGAATAGTACGACCCCAGGTACGTACGTACCAGGTACCTGGTGGCATCTTTAAGCCGAAGGTAAAACTGTAGCAGACCTGCTACTCTGTTGTTGTATTACGACTATTTAATAGGGCTGGGCACTCACTGGCTCCGTCAGCAGCGATTATACTGTCGTCAAAAGCAATCAACATACTGGATTGCAGCAGTACACCGGGAAGCGAGTAGCGCCGTCTCGAAACGCATTTGGTGGGTTTCCGTACTATAATATGGCGTGTTTCTTGGACGTACATGGAAGATGAAAACTACAAGCGAATATACTGGCCGGGTCAATGAGTAGTTTTCTACTGCCAGTAGATCACTACGTACTGCCAGTACTGTGCCAGTGCCCAGCCCTAATTATGAGCGCATGCGAGTTTCTGATTTACACGTTACCTTTTTTAGGGACTTGTATCGGGCCAGCTGAAGCCGGTTTTGTTAAGCTTACGACGTCCACCAACGCAGTTTTTTGTTTGAGCTTTTTCGTAAACCTAAAAACAAATACGGAAGCCTTTGAGCTGGTTGAAGCCGATCTCCTGAGGCATGCAAGGTCCACCAAACCAACACAGACCACAAACAACAGCACAACGCTATTATACGCTATTCATAATAGCGCTGAACAACAAAAACGTCCAACTATACGCCGTTGCACAGGAAGGCTACGGGTGTCCGCAGCTGCTGCTGCTGCTGCTGCAGTGGTGGTGGTGGTGGTGGTGTTTTTCTTTCTGTTAGGGACCCCTTTCGAGCTGGCTAAGGCCGACCTCCTCAAGCGTACAACGTCCAACACAAGAGCACATACCAACACAGACAGCAACAGCAGCACAGCACAAGCGCCGAACAACAAGATGGCCCAGTTGTACGCCGTTGCACACGGCAGGGAGGCTACGGCTATTGTTGTTGTTGTTGTTGTCGTTGTTGTTGTTGTTGTTGTTGTTGTTGTTGTTGTTGTTGTTGTTGTTGTTGTTGTTGTTGTTGTTGTTGTTGTTGTTGTTGTTGTTGGTTGTTCTCACACTAGCTGATCGCGAAAAAGATAGTCTGGTCACAGGACAGGCCCCAAACAAAGCTCTGGAGTGGAAGAATACCCCAGGGAAAAATAATACACAACATAGTACAACGCAGTACGTGCGAGTACGATATACCAGGTACATCATAACTGCTGTGGCCCATCGTACGCCTCCATGAGTGACCGCTGCTGCTGCTGTGCTGTTGCTTTTGCTACTACTGCTGCTGCTTTAGCTGTTGCTGCTGCTGCTGCTGTGTCAACTGCCGTCACCCATCCACCAACGCACTCAAGCTGACGCCACCAATGATATCATACTCGTACCAGGTACAAATATTCTGCTACGCGAGTTCCTACAGCTACGTACGATGCATAAATGTGTACGTATGATACGCTATCTTACCGCTTGGTAACGGGTACCCGGTACTCTCTACGTAGGTGGATGCCGCCTGGAGGCCTGAGGGCATGCTGGTCAGCATGCTTGATAGCATATAATAGCATGTTGCATACCAGGTGTCAATCTGGACAGCATGGGGCGGATAAGACCTACCTGGTACCGCACACACACCTCTGGTACCAGGTATCATACCGGTATACCGGTATGATATCATACGGGGCGCAGTATGACTAGCGACCTCATGCGTGTGCTGCTGCACGACCACGCCACCTGTAGACGGTCAAGCATACCAGCCTTACGCTTGCGATCTCTGGGTCCCGGTTTTACCTAGAGTAGTATATAGGATGTTGCTGCTGCTGCTCTGTACTTACACCGCCTTGTACTTGCGTTGTATAACGTACTGCTCTAATCGTTGTATACCTCGTGGGCGTTGCCCCTTGTCGGATGCCGTTGCTGTTCCTGCCAAGCCCCGCTGGCCTCCCCGCCCCACGGCCGGCACCACAAACGCCGAGCAGAAGCTGCTGCTTCCGCTGCCGCTGCTGCTGAAGCTCCCCAGGAGCAGAGCCGTGCCTATGGCAAGCATAGCAGCGGGCTTCATGGGAAGGCTAAGACCCCTCCTGGATCCCTTGTCGTGACGAGGATGATGCTGCTGTTGCTGTTGTTGCTGATTCATGCCCCAAAGCAGGGGCGCTCTGGTTCGGTACGAGCTTGCGGTTGATGCGCCCCTCGAGGGTTCAGTATGATGATAGGTGGTGCCCTGTGAATATCGAGAGATGACGCTTAGTGTATTGTGCAGCGCAGAGGTGACAGCTGGTAGAGCTACACCAGCAAACAGAGGTGGTTCTCTGCTGACTGCTTTCTGCTGCTGAGCAAGAAAAGGTGCTCACAAAGAGCGGGATGGCGTGTTTATGCACACAAAATGAAACTGCCGTTTCAGCCGTTTCACATTTATGCAACGACGAAACGACGAAACGGCCCTCTAAAAGGAAGCATACTCGTAGGACTTTCTTCACTATTCACCCCTTGAGTGTACCCCTTTCCCCCTCCTTAGAACGGCAGTATAGTTGTTCAACAAATGCTTCCTGGGACACCATCACTCGTACCCACGGTGATCGTGTTCCGGCCCCTTCCAGTAATATTTTCATGAATTAATACGTATGATACGGGCACACCTACCTACGTACCGATATATACTTCGAGTGCAGTATCAGCACAGACGAGTACGACTGATGTTGTACGAGTGTACAGCCGTAATACAAATAATGGTATAGTTTATTTCGTCGACTGTTGTGATGTGGTGCTCTAGGGCTATACCTGGTAGAATGGTTGATACATGAGTGCATAGGTGAAAAGCCTTGTGGCACCCTAATCATATTATCGTGTACTGAAGTTTCCTTGGTAGGCCAGATAGGCAATCGCATCGAGGCTTTGTAAGCCCATAGGAATGTCCCGAGTATCAGAATATTCCTAATGACGAGAAAACCCGTAGACTTAGCGCAAATAATACCACACGATGGATATTGCCCCTTTTAGGTATGATTGGTATTGCCCCTTGGGTAGGGTTGGGTATGATAAGACGATCACTCAGGAATAGCCAAGCATCATGGGAAAGTTCCCTTGACTACTGTATGTAGAGAGCTACAGTAGCGTAATCATCCGACTAGCGGGCTATTAGGGAGAGCTCTGCCGTCAAGCAGAGCCTCGTCTAGCCTCGTTCATTCTCTCAGTCTCCTTCTCTCCTCTGGTTCCATCTATCTTCTGGTTTCCCAGCTTATAGCCTTTCGGTCTCCATCGTCTGAGGTTACACAATATTTAGCACGAAGAGGTCTCCTATACTGAAGAGAAGCTGTGATTCCAAGCCAGCAACGGTAATTTCTGCGTCCCCTCCATCTTATGTCTCGGCACTTTCTTCACACGAACCTCTGCTTCCGTCCGCCTGCAAGCAGACGCAAGGCACACGCGAAAATCCGAGGTTGTCGTCTAACCGTAGGCGGCGGCGCTGTGGTCGTAGTCCTCATCGTCATACTCATCGTTGTTTTTCTCTTCTTCTGGAAGATACATGCATGCCTGATACGGCTTTCATATGTTCGCATTTTAACTTTTACTGCTTTACCGAAACTGTTGCCACGGTGTCTCCTGAAGTATACGGGCCGTGGATGATGGGGGGGGGTATACTTCATTTTCATGCATGGCCGTAGTCGTATGCCCATAGACCCTCGCATCCCTACAATGCCGGGGAGCATGTCGGGTTTTCACCGACCAGGCAGACATTGCTAGCACCAACCGCGAAGCCCCGTAAGGTGTTGGGCGAGCCGCATGGAGGGTGAGCTGCATCCTACTAAGAACCGCTTGTGAGACAGACTTGCATATGGATAACAGCTTCAATGAGTTAACTTAATTTATGGTGTGTCACACTACGTGATACGATCATCCCCCTTGTGCGTAGCACAGCCCCCCCCCCCCCGCACAAACTATAAAACTCGACCGCCAGCCTTGATGACCGCCAAAAAAAAACTGTACCCTGGTTGTCTAGCTCACGCAGTGAGAGGCGTGTTTTACAGCGTCGTCGCCAACCGACGCCAACCCAACCTATAAATATATCAAATATTTATAGGGGGGGGTGGGCATATCAAATATTTATAGGGGGGGGGTGTAATAGCCTTGATATGCCCACAGGCAGGCATGCATAAAAAACATTCACCAGGTAATGTTTATACCTCGTATGCAAGGCAGCCTGGACGGCGGCCGGTCGCCGGTTCGCGCGGTGCCCAAAATATTAGCAGCGGTTGTGGCGAAGGGTAGAATTCAGGCCAATGCCAAGAGTTGAGAGTGTTCTCCATACCGCCCACGGAGCTGTTGTTGTCTGGAAGACCTCGTCAGCTTTGATGTAGAAGACAACAAACAAGACACAGGAAACTGATACGAAGTACATAACTACAATTTACAGTGCACCTTCAGCGTTCAACTTGGACGTACATGACGTTTCCAAAACCTATTTATTTCGTGTTAACGGTATTGTGTTGGAGTATTCGGCTCGATGATCTTCCCAAACGGTATGCTCGAGTCGTACATATTCGCGGCTAACACGAGGTATAATGTAAAATGCCTGATACAGTTTATGTAATGCGCACCTCCGTTTCGACCCTGAAGCCTGTCGTCGCATGAAAGGCACATACGGGTGTGCAGCATCGTACCTTCCAGCCCTTAGGGCCAAGACGTCAATACACACCTCTCTTGCCCCGCCCGCCCAATCAATCGCTGATCGAGTGAAGTTTCGTTTTCGAGGGTGACCGTGTGACGCCCTCCAGAGAAAAAACGGCTAGACGGCTGCCATTGGGCACGTGGTCGCACTTTTCACTGGACTGTACACAGTGATATTTATAGTCTGACACTACAGTACCTAGCCGGTTTGAGATTGAAGCGTATTAACTGTCTACCGCGGCGAGCAACGCAAACGTGTATATACTGCACTTGTAGTACGAATCGACGCCGCGTAATCTTGGTGGCGATAAAACGGCCAACCACAATACGGCAAACCCGAATCTTGGTTGTTGCGAGCGTCAATTCCAGACATCTGCTTATTGCAAAACTTGTCAGGTGCTCTGTCCGACAGCAAACCCTCAGCAAAACGCCCCCCCTCGCCACGAAGGATGACAATGGACATGCACACCGGTGTGTCGACCAGCGCCCAGCTGGTTCATTGTATCCACACCCCTCGGGATTACATACAGTAGCTACAGTAGTCATAAGCACGCCAATTGCCGCACAACATCTACAGGCCTACTGTAAATCCGACATGTACCTGGTTACAGGTTCCTCTTCCGGATGTGGTTGACTCATAATCTCGGGGGTGTCGCAAGTTGAAATGCAGCAACATCCTCAGGCGTTCTTTTTTGTCTGATGGCTCGATGAGGTTCGACGATGTTGCGTTTGGTTTTAAAATTGGACGTGAAAACGTGGTCATGACTACATCTACAGTACCTGTACTGGTACAGTAAAAACTACTAAAACAAAACACACAGAGCGCCGCGGTTGCTACAAAGGGCAGGGCTTGGAGCGGGGGTGCTATTGTCCTGCTGTTGTACCTTGCTGATGTTGTGGTGTATACCGTGGCTGCGCAATTATCTCCTCTAGCCCCGTGTACAGCATCACATTCCACCGCGTGTTCGTTCCTATTTCAGGAAGACAGGGAACACGACACATGCACACGCACACACAAGCCCCGTATTGGCCGCCACGAAGGAAAGGGGGTGTGCCACTACACTGCTGTTGTTCCGTGGTTGTCGCAGTGTAGACAGCCATATCATGAGGGATGCTGTGATACACACACTCAGCAGCAGCACGAACAGTAGCAGCAGCAGCAGCAGAGCAAAACAAACTAAAATGTGGGGCTTCCGTTTCGCTGCTTGGTTCGGCTCGGCAGGACGGGATCCCTTGAAAAATACCCAGCACGCGAGACTTTGGACGCCGAGGGACCGCGCCACGGAGCTCGTCCGGGGCCTAAACGTGCGCCGTAGTGTGCACGCGGGCCCCTTGCGTACCCTGCAGCCAAGTGCGCTAGAAAGCACTCGCGGCCGGGAGAGAAGAGCTGGCCAAGGAGGCGTGCTACAATAGGGGCGCACCTTGAATTTGTCTTGAAGCTCCTCACTCCACGACGGCTATAATATGTACGACCTTACCCAAAAGCTGACTTTTGATGAAATGTGTACAACCTTCCCATAGCGTAGGATTGTTAATGATGGTTTTGGAAAATAACATTAACAAGTTTCTGACGATACAATGATTTGGTACTTCCTGAGTTGAAGAGCGCCACCAGAAATAAGCAAAACGCCTAAACAGTGCTACCCCTACCGCAGCACGCGTTCAAGATGCAAACCCACCCCGTTTTATACATACGTCACATACATGAAAACGCAGTCTCCGGCTTTACAGAAAACTAGCCACAATCGAGTCGATTACCCCACAACAACTGATCCAAAGGTGCCACATAAATTGTATAAAATATACCAGGTACAGACATGAGAGTTCACAGCACACGTGCTGGGATAGAGACGAAAATGTGGATGCAATATCAATATGATATGGCGGCATGCTACGGTAGGGGTGCTCCAGAAACTTCTGTGGCTTCTTTTTTGTGCTTCTGTGGCTTCTTGCCTGAGAAGGCCCATAACTTCGCCCGAAACTGACTTTGAATCAATCATGCATGCTTATCCCAATGGGCAAGCCTATAACCTAGCGATTGCATATAACAAACGAACGATATCGTGAAACACGAACGGGATCGGCACCAGATTGGGCCCAGTACATTAGTTTTTCCATCAAAGAGCCCCATCAATCAGGAATGCTTTGTCAAATGACAACACTGGTGGCCACCCCCCCCCCCCCAATCGTGCACACTATGAGCACAAAACAACTCTTGTGCAGACACCGAACAACAATGTAGCATGCCTTTAGTCGCACCGAATTGAGAGGTTGTCGACATCTTGTGGGGTTTGCTACGTTGTTCAATGCCTCGAAAATTATTTGTTGACGCCCACATTTTGCAAGGGGGGGGTTCCGGCCACCTGTGAACGTGCTACTCTTGTCATTGTTACAGCACGCGTCTATGGTGAACGCACCCCCTCACCAATTCCGCGCTTGCGACCCCATTCGCCCATACAAGAGGACCGCCAACATCCATGGCAAGGGGCAATAGGACCCCCCCCCCCATTGTAAATTCTCCGTTCCTAAAGGGAGCGATGCGTGGTCAATGGTCAGCTAACTACAACAAGACCCCGCCCCACTTTTCCGCCCGCGCGTCCTTGTATTTTGGTTGTTCCACGCACGTGTATTGCGTGCTTCAACCAACCGAATAATATCGTTCACCCCCTTTTTGATCACGACTTCCGACCAAACATATACCAGGTACTCAGTATACGAACAATACAGGCATAATAAAATAACGTGACTGCACTACATGGATATGACATCTCCGCTCTTAGGCGGAAATTCAACCCAGCCCTCCTACCGTGAAGCAGAGCAAAGAGCTAATTCGAAGGTGTCAAACTTGCGCTGTAGGCGTGAGGTAACCGCAGCAGCGCCCGCGAACGATATCGTTTCGGTGGAGGGGCTGTGCGCTCTTGACGCATCGATGATGGACTGCTTCAACGGTTCGGCGACGTCTGCGTTGGGCGCAAGAAAGTTGGCGATCCTGGATGATTGCTCCACTTCCCCGGCGCGCTCGAAGTCGTGGCAGATGATGAAGGCAGGATCCAATTCGTCGAGGAAGGAGTGCATGACGGCGATGTCCGTAATCAGAATTTGCATGTACTCCATGTACCGCAGTTCGGGGTTTGTAGCACCCATGCCACCCAGCGCGCTGCCATTACAAGCAAAATGACATAGGAGCAGCAGGGTAGCCGAAGGGTATGCACACGGTGTAATTGATGTCAGTAGGGCAATTTCATTGTCGGGTTTGAGGGGAACATACCATTTTGGGCGGTGAATGGTCGGTCTTTGGACACCCCGACAATGTATAGATAGGTGGTATGCACGGGTTACCGCCAACGACGCATGCAACGGTGTGAGCGACGAGCAGACAGTCCACGAGGCTACCGTAGAGGTGCGCCTGAAAATTCTAAAGATCCGCACTGGAGGACCTCTCTAACCTCGCCGAATAACCGTCTTGCCCCCAACCGGACTGATATATCCACGGCTGACTACTACAAGTGAATGTATATGATGCTACAGTAGATACACTACACATGCAATTCCAAGCATGTTGGGCAAGTTGGGTTGGGCTGAGTTCAGTCCACCACCGACACAACAACATGGACTATAGTGCTCATTCGGCTGGCTCGGTACATACCCGTCACCACTCCGGTGTCATCGAACTAAGACCGTGTCAGGCGGCGCTGCCCCCCAAGTTTTCGCTGTTTGTGCTTCATGAATGTTAATGCTCCAGAGGTAGAGGCATATAGCTGATAACGCCATCTACCGCTGCAGTTGTATGTACAAGGCCGATTTCTCGCTGTTGAGGGCATCCGGCATTCCACAGAGCAGCCTCATAAACACCAGCCAGTGCCAACACTGTTACAGAGCCCTTGGGAACCGCCATACTCTCGACAAATTCACCGCAGACAAACGTCGCAGTCACAATATTGGGAGCAGGGCCGTAAGCAACAATGCTCGCAATCAGCTAGAGGCCGTGGGACATGCGGCGACTTCTCGCCAAGCTCACCCAAAAAACAAGTATTTTAATCGAACTGAAGGAAGAAGGGCAGTGAGTAACAACGCCAACACTCTTGTAGAGCCCCTGGGATCCTCGTACCCTCGCAAGTATCACAGCCAAACGAGCAATGCCATGTGCTGCAGTAGGGGCATGTCCGATTATTTCTGAGGCTCCTGACTTGACTGCATCACCTTCGTTACAATATAGAAGCTCTCCATCTGACACAAGATGCCAAAACACGAATCAAGATGGTAATAATTCCATGGTTGACGTGGGTATCCATCGAAACGTATCGCAAAACGTTAGTGGCATTCCATCAATATGATGGTATTGGGTAGTGTTGTCAGTTAAGGAATTTGTTAGTGCACTAATAGTCAGTCATATCATACGTATTTCCGTCGAAAAGTGCTACCCTATCGTAGCACCTGTGTGCAGGCCATACAACAGTCAGTCAGTCCATACAAGCCAGCAAGGTCCTAATCAACATTGCCAACACTCACTCCTGCAGAGCCCCTGGGATGCGTCGTTCCCTCGCAATAATCACAGTAAAACGGACACTGCAGTGGAAATATTGGAAACAAAGGGCCGAAACGTTGGGGCACAGGTCCACTCACTCTTGGAATCGGCGGTGAACTGTGTCGGCCACCAGTATGTCCTTGGCAGGTCGCTTCAAGTACAGGACTCGAAAGTCCACACCCTCCGCCTCCGCCGCCTCGGCCAGTAGCCGCAGGTCAAGGTACTTCATGACCTTATCCATCCCGAACCCGTCGGGGTACGAGTACTTCCCGTGTACGAACATCACGGTCCCCGGGGATGGTAGTTCCGCCTCTCGCTCCGCCAACTTCCGCATCTCAGCCCTACCCCAGCCAATGACATCGCTGTAGTGCTGCACTTTTTTCCCCATGGAGTACTGAACGTGGTAGATCCCAACGTTGACAGTGTCATCAGCAGTTATTCGGACCATGTCGCTGTTGGCTTTGAACAAGTCGTTGTCCACCTGCAGGATGTATTCGTGCCCGGTGCCTTCAAGCCCTACCGCGAGAACCAAGCGCAGCTTTGAGCTGAAAACGGTCTTGGGTAATGGGGAAAAGGTGATATCCGTATCCGAAACTTCAAGGTCAGGGGAGCCAGATGCACCCTCAGCCGCGAAAGTAGCCATCACCACCCCCACTACCACCACCATCCCGGATGAAACACTCCTGCCACACAGCTTCATGATGCCTGTTGACACCTCCCCCGTTTGGAAAAAGCCTCCGTACACGTGCGTGTCAGACAGCGCGAGGAAACCCGCGTTCAAGTTAAACTGCGTGCGATATTCGGAAACGTGAGGGTCCGTCAGCGCAACCACGGGTGCACACACGGACAAGGGAAGAAAGGGTGCATTAGCGACAGCCCCTCAACATAATATAAGCACTCGACGGCATGGGGGGGGGGGGGGGTACTGTCATCTGGGCGATTGACCACGCATCCCTATCGAGACGGAATACCGTCCTTAATCCTGACATATACACCTCCAACATTTGGACACTCAATGCGTTTAGTCTATGTGTTATGTAGAAACGTTTCGTTAGTCATATCCCCTTCGTGGTTCGCCGTCTCTGGCCGCCATCCGGTGACGTATGGGCCGGATATTGTGTGACAAACGGGGCTATTCGACTGAGTGGATCTGCCGGAGTATCATTACAATCGTTGCAGCCCCATTTAGGTTCCAAAACATTACCAGGTATGTGTTTTTTGCCTATTAATAGTCGATGGGAGTGTTGATCGGGATGCGCGCGTAGATTGTTGCTCAACATGTTGGCCGGTGGGTGATGTATGGAGATCCTCACGGTACGTACAGTACTGTACCAGCAATGCCACGGTAGGGGCGGTGCGGCATCTCTGAGTTTGTCACACGAGGAGCTCAATACCATCTAATGCAACCCGACCGACCTTTCTATGCGCTAGACCTAAAGACAAAAGCCAGATATACAAATAAGCCTTGTAGTAAATAGCTTGAGCTTCATACGAACCGGTAGCTGCTCACTTGAAGAGCTCAATCAGTGAGAACATACCTAAACAAACTTGCAACCCCTACCGTGAGATGGATGGGTCTGATGCTCTCTCTCACTACTCGTATTACTCTATTACAAATAGTCATTGCTGGAACAATGTTTGTGACGTGCATTTTACGTTGTGTACAAAGAGAGTGGACGGGACGACTGTATTTCCAGTAGTGGTAACTACCACTCGACACCGGCGATACCGAGTTTACACCAGACGGAGTGGTAGCTGACTTCTGTGTATGTGTATACGTATTATGTATTGTATCACTCCTCCCCCAGGGGAGGGTTGTATTGTTTTGGCTCAATAGCTTCTGGTCGGTTGCCCTCCTCAAGTGGGTAACCACCGGTTAGTATCTAGCTGCAGCTTTAGGACTTCAGCGCATAAAAACGTTGGTCAGGTTGCGCGAACTACGTAAATTGTTCGAAATCATACGTATGTGTTACGGGTGCATGATATTATATGGGGCCCTCTTTGAGGGGCTCAGCAAATATGGCGCCACCCCTGCCGTGGCATTGCTCGTCATGCGGAGGCTTGCATAAGGCTGTTTCGGAGTTGCTCCACCCCCCATATAATGGATCGCCTCATACGCGGGATCGGTTTGACGCGAGGACAGGGAGATCAGGACGACGTCGAGGTGCCTCGAAGAAAAGATGATGTAGACATATTATGCATTGTAGAAACTTTATCAAAATCTAGTAGATAATTAAGTACAACTTAGGTACTGATAATAGTACAGATGGATGTATCCCATCAGAGACGACCCACAACCAAACATACCACAGCAGGCATGTTTTCACTGGGATAGTACAATACTGACAACATACCACCTCAACATCTTCATCCAATAAAACGCTGCCGTTTCCCAGTACCAAACTCTCCTACATTACGCATACATCCGTATTTTACATGAACATACTGATGATCAGGCAGACTGCAAGTGCTAGATATTACATCCCCCCTGCTTGAACGCCTGCCTTGATAGCAGTGCACAATTTATACCAAGCATCTCTGAAAATTCATCCCGAACAAAATCTATGTATCAATATAGCATTACATGTCCCTGAGAAAATGCCCAAACTTAAAAATTCAAAGTGTAAACTCATAATTCCTTCTCCAAGTATTACCGATTCGCAACCAATGAACTTTCAGTTCTTCTATAATGTCGTGTTAGTGCAAGGTTCGAAGTAACCACAATACCGGTATAATATACCCACCAAAGCGTACATGCGTCCTAAATAAATACCATACTCACTCGTAGATAGTAATGTTTCCAGCGTACAGCAGTCAGCAGTGCTACTGCTGTCAACTGGGCTACAAGGATTAGGACGGAGGCGGAACAGCGAGGACGGTAGAAAACGTGCCTAGCTGTCATTATCCATCCAGAACTCCAATCTCCAACCCACCAGGATTCAACAAACACCAACGTACCAAGTATGCAAAGCTGAAAGTAAACACTAAAAGCTCTGGTAATACGTAGTTTTACGTTTTATTCACTAAAACATTAAACAATCAAAGCCAACCAACATGAAAAAGGCGAAAAACAACAAAGCACGTGCCTTCTGCGAACAAGAGGTTGTGTCCTGTACAGGACGAGCGTTCTTGAATCTCTCGCGCTCCCTGTCTCGCTTGGGCTCGGCAAGGCGACGGCCTCGCGGCTCCTCCCCCCACCCAACCCCCAAGATGCCTGGCCATCCCCTCGTA
This sequence comes from Saccharina japonica, assembly GCA_008828725.1. Taxonomy (NCBI): domain Eukaryota; class Phaeophyceae; order Laminariales; family Laminariaceae; genus Saccharina; species Saccharina japonica. The sequence goes on from MEHQ01002037.1 coordinate 420,220, forward strand.
CCTGTTTCCCCTCTCGTTTTCCATTCCTCCACTCCATGCTCCACCACGCCAAGCCCCTCTCTCTCCCATTGGGACTCCTCATGCTGCCGTTGCCCTGCCCACGAGCACGAGGATTGATCCAATCTTGCAATCAGACCACCCAGACGAGCCAGCGACCCTCGCGGCTTTTGCACCTCCATCATTAGGGCTGGAAGCGGTGGCGGGGGCCAGGTCGTTGGCGGTGCTGTGGGCTGCGGTTTCCGCTCGTGCTACATCACTAGCTCGTGCTGTCCAGGCCGTGGCGATGGTGGGGGTGCCGGTGACTGCGCACACTCTTGCTGTGGCGGTGGCGCTGGCGCCGGAGGCGGTAATGGTGGCGCCTGTTTCACTCCAGTATTTTCCTCATCCTCCTGCTCGAACCCAGCTGCCATCAACACAACCACCAATTCCTGTTGTTGTCCTTCTGCTTTCTGTCCTTGCTCCTCAACGGCAACATTGCGTTCCTCCACATCCGACCCGGGATATTTCCCCACAACCACCATCCTCTCCTGCTCGCCAGCCGGCGCTTGTGGCTCCTGCTGGTATAGCAGCTGCTGCTGCGGCGGCGGTATCCCCAGGTCTACCTCTCCTAGGCTTCTCTTGTTTTTCCATGCGACCTTCCTCCATGAAAACCGAGTCCTGCTCCTCGACCTCCGCCTTCTATTCCTCCATCCTTTCCTCTTGCTATTGTTGCTGGTGCCGTTTCTGCAGCTGAACCATTATTTCAGTCAAAAGTTCAACGAGCTTTCCCTGCTGGGCTTGAATTCCATGACGTTTCTGCTGGGCCAATTGGTCCACTATTTCATTGCCCACTCCGAAGGGGCGGTCATCAGGCGTCGAAACCGTGGCGGTCCCTTGCGGGCCTGTTTACTTCTCGACTGCTCTGTGGTATTCTGCTTCTCGTTATCGGAGGGCGATAGCGGCAGTGCGTTGGATTTCCATCCATCGCCGCTACATGTGCGGGTTCCAATCTTCTCGCTGCAGCAAGTTCGCTTTGTAATCTCCTTGCCTCAATAGCTTCCGGCATTTCCCGAGAGTACGCATAATAAGCCGATTTTGCCGATTTTGTACTTTTTGCCGAAACCCTTATAATAGTACGAGCTATCTTCGATCGTGATCACCTTGTCACGCTAGCGTAATGGATCGCCTCGTACGCGGGATCGGCTCGAAGCGAGGACAGGGAGATCAAGACGACGTCGAGGTGCTTCGAAGATAATATTATGTAGAAACAATATGCATCGTAGAAAATTAATCAAAATCTAGTAGATAATCGAGTAGAAACTTAGGTACTGATCACAGTATTGCTGTAGTAAATATGGGTGTATCCTATCAGAGATGATCCCCAATCACACATACCGTAGCAGACACGTTTCTACCGGGGTAATAACATACTGACACCATACCACCTCAACATTTTCATCCAAAACAAGTCTGCCGTTTCCCAGTACCAAACCCTCCTAATGTACTCATACGTTGATCATACACCCGCAGTTCACATGAACCCACTGCTGATCATGTACACTGCAAGTACTAGCTATTGATAGATCTTACAGGATACTCCAAGTTCATATTTTATCAGTACGAATCAAGAGCAAGGAACAACGTTTATTCCAGTAGTTCATCACGGGCTCCAGTAAAATTGCTCCACAGTTCGCAGCAAGCTGAGCTTTTTCGACTTTCCGGCCCATACCCACGTAATTACGCGCGCGTCAGTGATATTACCACGAGCTTACGTCTATAGACGAGAAACTCGACGCTGACTACCACGAAGAACCACGCAAGGGACCTATCAGGTACTACTGCTGTAACCGCACCCCACAGGGGGTAGGAAAGCAAACGAAGAGGTGCGATTACTGCCTTTCATTCATGCAGTTATCGGCTATAGGTGCAGCCAGTTTCCATGATCAATTCAACGGAAAAAAATTGATAGACTGGGATGGTCGGCATACCACTCATGGTCATACAATTAGTCCTCGTTTACACACGCTGCTGCTGTGGTCGCAATCAGGTCCAATGATCGATCTCAAACAACAACCGTTCGGCCACAGAAAGGGAAACTCTGAGATCTGGCATGCCACTGACTGTACCGGTGTACAGTAAGTATAGTGCGGGACACCTACCCAAGAACCCAACTAAGAAAACCAGGTAAAGTGCATTTACAGGAGAATGTGAAATTCGGCAGTCATTTTCAAATAACAAATCCACTCTGGATCATGTTTCCTGTTTCTTACTACGTAATGCCATACGATATTATTATTATCTTTGCCATATGGCATATATTGTTACTCTGTACAGACTACGTGAATTCCCGAAGTTTAGTCAGAGTCAGATCTTCACGCCGTTTCTGGAAGATAGGTCCCGAGACTTTGCACACATACTCGTACATGTTCTATGAATCCCAGCAGACCCGTTACCCGTCGGTGTTTTTTAAAAAAAATCCGTCAGATACTTGTTTTTGTTTTTCGAGTTGGGTTTTTTGGCCTTGAGAAACGCCAAAATGTCCGACGAAAAAGCAGAAACTTAAAAACACCGTTTTGGTCAAGGCTTCAGTCGGGGCTAAAATAAAATCTGTGCAAAAGTTCAGATCCTACCTCTACTAAACGACGTTAACGTTTGGGATTTTGCTGCCTGGTAGTTACTTGGTTTCGTTAAAATTGACCTGGTATTGGCCCTACGCAGTCCAATCTTCGAATATTTGAGCGAATTGTTTTACAGATAGATCTGCCTTGAAGTACCTGCTGCAACCGGTTCGTTCAGGAAAATATAGAAAAACAACATTTCCTACTCGCACGGAAACGCATGACTGGTTCTGGCCCGTTTTAAGGTCCGTGGTAGGTCGGGACACATTTTCGCCGCTACGACGTAGCGCCAGCCATAGGGCCTCAACTGAAAAACTACTGTAGTAGCTATGCCACACCCTCTTCCACTGTTCATGGTGGTCACTATGATACCAAATAAAGTAGCACGGCTAAGTATGATAATATACAATAATTGTATTTTGATAATATGTGGTATACGAAGTAGGTTGTTCGTGGTATGGGGGGGGTACAATTAATTAATTTAGCGAAAGAGGGAAAATAATATGTGACATTCGAGTAAATATTGCAACCGGCCTCCTCGTCTGACAAAAATTGGATGTTCAACTTGAACCAGCTTGTAGGTGTCTTACTGCCACTGCTGCATCGATACTTCTTTTGTAGATAATATACTTCGAAGTATATATATTTAGTATGTATGTATAATAAGTAAAACTATTTTTGTTACATGTAACGATAGGCTCTGCTTGTCTGCCTGCCAGGAACACACTCCTCTACCTCAGAAAGAAAACAAACAAGCCTGCGGATTTTTGACATCCACCGTAAATCGCCTACTGCAGCTTTCGCACAAATAAATATGCGATCGTCCGTCGGCGCTTGTTTGCTTGTTTTTGGTAGACAACGGAGAGCGTGCCAAACAAAGTTGGAAAAAAACGTTCGGGAAGCTCTCGACCAGATATTTCGATAAACACCTTTTCGGCATTGAAAATCTTAACCTTAAACCTTCCCGTTGTTGAAAACTCGGGTGCCGAAAATCGATCACGCCCCTGTAAGATGCCAAAGCGCTACGGAAAGGTAGGGGTTTTACGTTTAAGTCCAAACACTTGGTTTACACATTTATGCCCAAACACCTCCAACTACTGTAACTGCTGTTTGTTGTGAGGGGGTTCCTCACCAGAGGGGCTACGCAATACCAATATCATTATTGCATCTTATGTGTACTGCCTATGGGTTTTTGCATGCCCAATTTATTGTGCAAAGTACATGACACCTGCACAGAAAACTAGGCACGCTGATATTTACAGGAAAGTTATCAATTATGGAGTCGGACGTTGATGTAGAACGCACCAACTATCAAACAATGTGTTCCACAATCTGGACCACCAGCATTCCAGTTTCTAATTTGGTATCCAGTACTGCTACTGTGTATCGTGTTTAGCTGACCACCTTTCAAGTTGGCTGTTGTATGGGGGGTATTTACTGGCACTTACAGTAGGTACAGAGCTCTTCAAGTGAGGAGTAGCCTCATAAATGTTTGGTGTTGCCTGTACTGTGCCCCTATTGTAACAGCTCTGTGTGTAACGCCGAGGCATCTACTAGAGGTCACGACAAAGGAACAAACAACGCCGGGAGGGGACACAAAGCGCTGGAAGCTTCTCGAAGTATGCGCTGTTGCATCTAGGCTGCAGCTATGGCCATACCCGACCGGGCTACCACTGTTCTATAGTGTCACACCAAGTTGGTCACACAGACTTAAACATATATGGGAGTGTCCTCTGTCATAGGCAGAGATTATACAGGGATGTATGGATGCTTGGTACGAGAACCACACAAACAACCTCTGGAGTTCGAAGGCCTCAACAGAAGGAGGACTCTCGTACCTGTTTCCTGTGTGCCAGACCACGATGGCAGGCTTGCTCTTCACGATTCTTCGTGGCGTTCAACTCTCTAGACCCTGATGGATGGAGGGGGACGTTTGTGCTGGACGCGATGATGCCAGTATCAACACCTATCTATCGCCTACCAGGTATCTATCTACTCGAAACTCGCCTGCTCGCACAAGGTCAGCCTGGGCTCTTGGTCTTGAGCGGGTTCGTATTGCTTTTTTGTTTCTCTAGGCTTGGTCGATGAGGACCTAGTAGATGCTCTCACAAATCTCACACAGCAGGCAGCTGTCGCGTTGCGCCGATTCCCGTATTGGGGACACCATCTTATTATTTTTTTGGTATTATTTTAGTATTGAAAGTAAAATAATAGTTGGAATTTTACTCACTTCGGGCAGTACTTCGCGTTTGGGGTTGATCGCGTAGAGGAATTGTAGTATTCATTACACGCACGTGTGCCGTCTTCACATTAAACCTCATTTTTAATGCTAGCATACTGTTTGGAGCGTAGAGACGACGAAATATATCGGTTCGCCGTGCTCTTGTGCCCCTTGATGGTTGATGAGTTTTGGGTGCGTTCGTCATATTAAACCGCTCTTTCAACGCATCGAAATCCAGTGAATCCGTGAGCGTGCTGTTTATCATTCTACTGCTGTAGTCATTGCCAATAGGTCAACGCAACAAGCTTGTGGCACCCCCCACACGAGCAGGTAAGGAAGCAAAATTCATCGCGAACGTCAACTATATGAAGATCGATCGGCGACGACCATTTCAAGATGGAACGGTGACGACATGATGACTACATACTGCTGATGACAGTTTACGGAGGGGCAGTGGGTGGGTTCTTCAGATTGAACCTTTCTTTCCACCCTTCGACATCCAACACAAACACCCGTGCCCGCGCCGATTCTTCATCCTGGAGAAATGCAAGCTCTGTGGTCACACAACTACGACTCCGAAATACTACAACAACAGTACATTGTAATGCAGCAAAAAAGGCAGCGCAATGCCATGCCGTCGTTATAATACGACACGCAGCACAACATACATACACATACATTGAAACAGAGGAAAACGAAAAAAGAAACACACTCACTCGTAGAAATGCAGCGGAAAAAAGAGGAAAACTGCCGAAAAGACAGGAAGGAAAGTGGAAGAAGAAAATCTAACGGTTGGTTGTGTGCCCATTTTATCCACTTTGTAGGGCTGCACTACGCCGTACACACTTACTTGTAATGTAATCAAGTGCTTGGAATTAGTGTGGGATCATTTTTTTGTTCGGTGTAAAATTTAAGACCCAAACGGAGATAAGAACGTGTAAATTGGCTTTTCTGTTGCGGGGTGGTTTTGGAATGGCTATGGCTACACACCACTGTGCAGCCAATACACCGAAAAACTGGACCTGGTACGTACATGACTGGTAAAGAAACGTCCACAGAAGGGCGGGAGAAACAGATAGTGGGACGCTTGAAAGAGATCTTCAGACCGAGATATACACTCGTTCGTATACAATTGACATTGTGTGGTGTACCTTCATCATTTTTCTATGTACGTACCATGTATGTACATATTACAGTACTACTGCTGTACAGTAGGTAAATACAAAATATTAATAGTAGGAAGATCGATGGGCGGCAACCATCTGAAGATCGAACGGTGATGATTTTTTGATGATAGGATGCTTTTCACGGATCTTCAGGCTAGACGTATACAGCAGTTGTTGTACAGCGTCCATCAGTATATCTATACCACGGCCAGTCGTCCCGGTGGTCTATTAATAGCAGTTAACCACGAATACTGCCATAACAAAGTTGGAGTCGAGGGTACGAGTCTATAGGCTATGACCCTCCCAAAAAAGGTCATAGCCTAGTCATAGCGTCAGAGCCCAACAGAGACTTCGAGTCTTCGTATGGAGATTTTTAATCTCAAAGACACCAACTAACTGTCGAGAGCGCCTATTATGATACGAAGTAGTGTATGTAGTGGGGGTAGGCATACTTCCACAATCGAGGAGAAGAGTCGACGAGAGAACAAAGCAATTGGTACGTAGGCTCTTTTCTCCTCCCTCCCCACTACGGTACGTGCCTTGCTGCTGTGTGAACTCACAACTCACAACGATATTTAAATGGAGTGTATTTATGGTGTGCTGTATTGCTGCACGGTCGTCCTATATATATACGTACGGTTCATGAGATTGCCCCTTGTCGTTCGATCATTTTTTTTTTAATTGTACTGTTTAAATCGATGAATATCTCCTTGCTGTCACACTAATAATAACAGCATCGCTGTCACACACTATTAATAACAGCATCGCTGCAGTACAGTAATTAGCAACCAGTATAATTTCAGTCAATCTGTTTGAGATCTACTGTATACTCTAAAGATCGAACTCTTTCCCCACAGCAGCCGTAGGGACTCTCCACCCACCCATTGTATCCTATACCTTGTACGTACAGAGTACAGAGTACAAAAGCGACGCAGTCAGTACCTACGGCGCATTCTCACTTCTCACAGTGTACTCGTAGACTGCTGTATCGCTGGAACTTCACGGCCATCACGCTAGGAGCAGGGCCACGGACGCCGCAATCCTCGACTGCACACGGCCGGCAGGAAGGCTCGTGCCACGCCTTTTGAGGTGATAAATACTCTGCTGTAGCTACATTATACCAGGTATCTTATGCACGCTTTTGTCAGCATTCATGGGCTTTCAGACCTCTGGTTCTGACGGAAACGAAAATGCTTTGTATGATAATCATTTCAAACTTGTTATCGGTTGTCAGTTGTCATAGAGGACCCTGATACCACCGCGCCTGCCCGCCCCCAGACACTCACTCGTAGAACTTAAAACTTGCACAATGAGGCAAGCATCAACCCCCTGAAGTACCCCAAAGACCGGCTTCCCAGCATCTACCTTCTTAATTGTATTCAAAATATGTTTTCGATTTTACATATAGGACGTAGTGTGATGGTAGCTTGCTTATAGCCCCGAGCTACGGTACTGCTCCATTACGGCAATAGTTTTAGGGACGGAGTGTTCGTGCGAGAGGGTGGGCGAAAGAGGCTGCCGGAAAACGGTACCTATAACTACTGCACTGCTGCCTAACTGTCGAACCAGTATACAACAGTACACTCGAATCCCATGATCCGAATGTCTCACTGCTGTGTTCGTAGTTAAATTTTCTGCGCCTTACGAACCACGGGAGACGCGCCTGACCGGTTAGACGTGAGTTCACTCATCAATTTCAGCAACTTGCTACAACTAACTGCAGTACGCACTGCTGTAGTGATGATGATGGTACTGCTGATGATGGTGGTGTTCTCGCATTGCTCTGTTTTACATTCCTCTGAAATCTATCGCGTGTGGACACAATGTCACGATACAAGCTGGGCCAAAAGAGCCTCGATGGAAGACACGCACACTACTGCATACCTGGTACTGCACTACAGGTACAAAACACGGATATTTATATCGTACATAATAAAGGCATTTGCTGGCATTATTTCTCGAGCATGTCATTCACTCAATATGAACGATCCACTTTTTGCGTGACCACAAGACTACTGTGAGAATGCACGGAGCTTGTGTCTTTCTACAGTAGGTTGAAGAGTCTTCGCACGCACACTGGGCGCGCTGAATGTCGATGGGTAGACACAACGGTTTTCGCCCCCCCCCCCTCCCCCACCTCATCACACCCCACCCCGGGTATCTCTCTAGGATGAAAAATCGGCACAGACACCAAATCTACAGCAGCAGTGGTACTGTGTAAGTCATTGGTACTGTAATCCAGTATCCACAGGCAGGTTGTTGCCACTACCGCCACACATTTCACTTATTTGGTATTATCGTGTTGCGAAATAGTTATCCTCGACCCCCATAATCCAAGGTATACGACACTGCACGTAGTTACCATGCGCGCATGGGATAACACACAGAGTGCATTTGTGGCATTTAGAGTGATTACGTCGGCCTTGTACGATTCCGTTGTTTGCACTTGGGCATGTATATAACATGTGCCGATATCGGTATGATAACATTGTACAGGGATCGATAACAATAGCACGGTACAACGGTACCATTCCCCCCACAGCTTGGTACGAATTATGTGCATTACTATTATTATGTAGCTACTACTGATGCCAAGCCTAAACGTTCCTCGTGTTTAAGGTCGCCAGCCCGAGTCATCGGCCGCAGCATTGTACTTGTGCCCACAATACTGTTTTCGATGCAGTATGTACAACGCGTGACTACACGCCCATGTGGCACCACCTATCACCTATCACCATCACCATCATCACCAATCATCATCATCATCATCGTCATCATCATCATCATCATCATCATCATCACCACCATCTATCATCATCACCTATCATCATCAGTAGTATCCGGTGGCGGCATGTCCTCGGGTTTCGGATGTTGCAATACATTCTATTAGTAGCTACGAGTATCTATGCTATTATGGTACACAACCTACTCGACCTACTTTAAATACAAATGTTTTGGTCATATCATACCCCATACCAGGTACAGAGTCGTACTGTTAATAGGTTGCAATTCATACTCGCTCGTACATGGCGGTGTCGTCCTGGTCATTACAAATGCCCCCAGGTTAGATAGCTCACTAAAATAATACTGCCGTATTCACCAAGACGCTCTTCATTTATTCTGATTTATTTATAAGATGAATTTTCGTTTTTTTCTGGAGTTTTGTGCAATAGAAACAAAACGGAAAATAAAAGACATAAAATGCCAAGCGAACTTTATCACAATACGACGTATAGCTAGGCTGTACGTACTGCTGTAGGCAGCCGAACATATTCATGTAGAGGAACAGTTGAATACGTATAATTCTGGCGTTTAGTGGAATTGAAACATATGCGGTAAGTAACAAGAAGAAACGCACATGATTGATGATGCAACGTGAACGCCGCCACAAAGCTGCAGCACAACAGCAGTGCGGTAAGGCAGTCAAGTCGACCCCTTCTGAAAACTGAGCATGTATGCATGCGTGGTACGTATCTAGGTGTACACGACATACATACCAGGAACATTTGATCCTGTGTCCTACGGCCCACAGCCTAAAGCGCTATAATAGGGTTTGGTTGACTGGATTATTCGGGACACGGCAAGCAGTCCACGCCCAGAAAGCACAGGCACCTTCTTCGCGGTAAGTACAGGTGCTCGTAGCGTACTAGGAAACATGCTGTAATCAGTGTAATCATATAACACACTCCCAGGGGCGATTTTCGGAGCCGAGTTAATCTAAACCCCCAGTGGAAACCATGCACATAAAATCGAGGGGGTCCGTAATTTATTTTTCGACACCTCACGTCGAATTGTTCAACTTCGACCCTCCCGACAGGGGGGGGGGTACCTGACACCGCCCCCCCCCTCTCTACGCGTTATCAATAACTATATAAAACTGAAAACAGGGGACGGTAGAGAGCCCCCCCTCGCCCTGCTTGATACAAGGCCTTCCATAGTACTACAATACTACTGGGCGGCACTGCGACCTGCATAGGCCGCAGCTGCGTAGTGTGACAGCGATTGTGGCAGTAGTAAGCGGTACAAAGGAGCTATGAGCTCGCTCTAAGGTGGACCAGAAGGCCCTGAAGAGCCGTGGGATCGGCAGGCTTGGCTAGATAAGTACTGGCTGAAGAAGGTCGTGAGAGAGGGGGATATCTCGTGGGTTTGTCACTGCTGTGGGAACGACTTTGGCGGCGGCAAGGCTCTAAATAATGGACTTGCCAGAAGTTCGGAAGAGCATCAAACCCGAGTGCCACTATTCCGACCAACGGCATGAGCATCATAATCTACAGTACTGCAGTAGTAGCATCGTTTGTAACCCTTACGATTCAGCGTACGGACCTGCACGGACTGTTGTTTGTTGTGCATAGCCGTGGTACCCTCAGTACCAGTCAGTCCACTATTATTAATAGTGGTCAAAGCCTTGACACCCTACGAGTATACGAGATCCTAGATACGAGCACCTTACCTGTCATTTGGCATAACCATACTCGTACGTCCGTGCGTACCTGTGGTACCTGATGTATCTGCGTTTCCTTGCCTTACCACCGAGCTGCAGCAGCATCCTTGCTCGCACAGGTAGATATGGCACTAAAGCAGCATAGCGCTTCCCGCAGCTACAGCAGTCGAACACTGCAAGCGGTTGGTTGCTTTGTGTGTTTTTCTGTTGCCGCTGGGTGGGGACTTGGATGCCGTACTCAGACGAGGCACCTATTCATACTGCCAATGTTACGGTCGTATTGTACTCGATGTGAGGGTTTGCGCCTCTCCCGTATTGTCACACAAATCACGTACACCGATACACACAAAAACAAAACGTGGAAAAACATATTTTTTCGAGCCCTCCGGGGGGGAGTTAGGTGTATGTTATCCGAATCCCTGGGCCCCCCTGCAGCAACTTCAGTAAAACTATCATCCCATAGTACATATCCGAAGTTGTAAATATCAACTTGGATCAGGTGCATAATGTAGTACACATTGAAATCGAGACCCTGTTCGCCAGTAGTCAGTGCAAACTGTTATAAAGATTACCCTGAGCTGGGTAATTGATCGATCTTTTACCCCTATAGCTCAGCAGGTAATACCGTCACATTTGACGTCGTCAAGGACACGGGTTCGAATCTCACTTCGAACGTTTCTTTTTTAGAAACGCTTGCGCGTGCGTCCCCAAATAACACGTCTCCTTGGTTCCCCAGGTATTGAAACGAAGCGGGTAGGTCAACGTACGGCCGTATACGGTACCGACGTCCCAAATATCCCGCCGTTCAGAGGGGGGGAGAGTGTTATAAGGATTACCCTGAGCTGGGTAATTGATCGATCTTTCACCCCTATAGCTCAGCAGGTAATACCCTAAAAAAACTCGGCTCTCGAAGCATCACTCATTCACCGTACAACGGTATTCAGCAGCACAGCAAGGAAGCAGAACACAACAATATATCAACACGACATCCGGTACACTGTTAAAGTGGATGCCATCTACTATCACGGCCTTCGCTTGGTGGAGCCCATTAAGGTGCCGATATTTGCGCTCGTAATTACACTATTTATAAGTTTATTACCTTTGCTATTCGACAATGTTAAAACAGGATAAGCGTCAAAGTTAACCACTCAATAACATTCCCCGAAATAATAAAACAGGGGGAATACAAAAATGGAAACATATACATGTATAACCTCGCGACAACGCCATTTCACGTGGTCTAATCTCTGCTCGTGGTCTTACATTAAGAGTACTGCAAACATATTATTATGCTAATCCCAAGTTGATTTATTTTCGCGACAGGCCTTTTTACCTGGTCTTATCTCCCGAAAAATCTTAAACCGGATGGTTTCAAAGTGGGTAACAACCAACGTCTAGCTCCCGCCTACGTCAGACTCAACCTCTACCAGGTACTGGTGTCTACTACAAGTACCAACATGCCTACAGGCATATTAATCAATGCAAACAAACTATTGATAGGCGCCAACGACGGATACGAAAACAGCGTATACCGGGCACGATAACACAACAAACCAAAAATAACATTCCCCGCAGACGCAGAGCATACCGTTTAATAACTGACTCCATTGATATTTTTCTTCGTCTATCCAAAAACAGACATAGCACGTCGGGGCGGTCGTTGTATACTTCAGATGGCAGCGTTTGATGCTGCACAACAGCTGCCCTACGTCAACTACACAGCACTGTAGTACACATATATTTCAACATATGTATCAGGCATATATTGCAACAATTGCTTGTATGTATGTGCAAGATCGAATTTTAATTTTTGCTGCATCGCAAGTCACGAGGAGGCCATAAGAATATCGAAGCTTAATCTTGCATGCATCACGAGTCACGAGGAGGCCATAAAATCCAATCAGCATGGGTACATCACTGCACCACTCCTGCCTGCATCATGCATCACCAGTATTTACGAAGAGGTCGGACGGGCCAACAAACGTTTTGCGGGCCATCCTTGGGTTGTTCCGTCAAGACTGCAAGAATTGAGAGTTGACGAAAATAACCCAGCTCTCCACCCCCCCGCCCCCAACCCCCACCGTCTCGATCGAGTCTCGTCAGACCCCTGCATGAATGCTCACTTGATCGATTGAGGCGAGGGTATCGTAGGTGACGACAACAAGATAAAAACGCCAGCACAACACCCCTTAAAAGGTCAGAGCGGAATTAACCAAGTGGAGTGGGGTTTCTGTTCGATTAAAAAACATCACGTACGGTAGTATACCCGGTACAGAATGCACGTGATCACAACGAATGACAGCACTCTTTCGAAAACACACATCTGTTCATTTGGTTTCAGAGGACCTCCACGTCTGATTCTACAGTAGAATACAGTTTTTCTGTCCCCCCGTGGGCTCCATGCCGTCTATATCCATTGCTGCTGTACAACTACTGTACCTAGTTTTTTTCTAGATATAGATGTAGCTCATGCGAGCTACAGACGTACATCAAGTGGACAGGAAAGTGGGCACACTGTGTCTGGTTGGCTAGCACGGCGTATGCACGCACTGCCAATCTACAAATGTAAATGATACTATATTATTATATATTAATTGACTTCGTTGTTTAATTGTCAAGTAGATGGAGTGCACGTGACAGAGCGCACAGCAGTAGTACTCTGTACAGCAGTGTATCTGATTCACCCTGTTTTCGCTTCATGATGCCCAAGCGAGGCAACATAATATATGTACTACAACACAGTGACTAGTAACGACGTACTACATATAATAGGTGTTACTTGCAAGAGGTCTACGGAGATGGGTAAGACAAGGACTATGTAATTATGGCACATCAGGAGTGTGTAGTATGCAGCTGCTGATAAGTTTCTCGTGGTATAATATACGGTCACGTACCAGGGAGTTTTGTGTTTCTTATGGTGTAGACCAAGTTCAGACGGGTGATAATTTTCTTATGGGATAGGAGAAGTATAAGGTACGAGTATGAGGTATGAGGGACCCAGTGTATTATGGTGTTATGGTGCTATGAGGGTACTCAGTACCTAGGACGCGTACTCACGCTCTTCTACTATTAATAATAGTACCATACCATACTGTAACTGAACCTGCTAGCCTTGCCCTCCTATGGCACTCCTATAGCTTTTTTTCTCTGCCTTTTCTTCTTCTTTTGAATCTTTGTCTGGACGTATATTGTTTCCATTCCTCCGACTCAATATTAGTATTTGACAAACCAGGTATGTGGTACTACAGTAGGTTTTACACCATCTTGCCGCAGTCTTGTGTGCCGGCTCTGCGCTCCACCGACTGACCTGCATGATCCGAGGCAACCCGTGCACGACTTATCCCGAAGTGACTGTGAATTGCCATTTTCTAACAACCTTGATATCCGCTATATGCATATTCGTCCCGGCTCCATCCAAGTGGGGTGATTGGGACTATGGACCATGGCCTTAAAATGGGAAACCCATACCAGGTACATATCATACGTATTGGGACATTGAGACTCGCTTCGTACTTCATTTCAACTCGAATTTCAAACAGGCCGATATGTTACACTCAAGTATATTAGTATTGTTAGAGTATGCTGTCATGCTTTGCTGAAACTAATTTTAATCAAATCACACTTTCGCTCCGTTGCACAGCAGCCGCCTCTTGGTAGTCAGTGTACATACCTAGACGTTAGAGTAGATCGCACGTATTCTCGAATTTGAATGTCAACCTGCACGGTTAGTATTATCCTGTAGGTGTCCTGTGCACTGCACTGTGCACAGCAGCCGTAACATACTACGTATGGCTTCATGATATCATACCAGGGTTATAACAATATAGTTAGTTCTCCAGCACGTAGTGCGCCACGCGTGCGACGAGCCGGAGGCGAGTTGCGGCCTTCGCAGGGGCCCCCCTTTGAAGCCTTCTTTCATCCCCGCACAGAAAAAACCCGTCATACAGTACTTTTAAACTTAGTTCCCTCAAAAAGGAAAGCCACAAAGAAATTCAGACTGAAATTGTCAAAAATATCACTAAAAAAGGCCCGAAAATATTTCGCCTGCGGCGAAAGAAACCGCACACCTACTTCTTTTTGTGGTGCGCTGCGCCGATTTATCAGGACAATGATGCAACCGCGCAATATTTCACCACCTAATTATAACCTCGTACCCTACTGGTGTCACAGTGAAATTGTTGAATGCGGCCAAACTCGACCAGGAGCACGCACCCAGTACATTCGTTGACATTAGGGAGGTACCGGTAACGGTGGCACAAAGGTACTATTTCATAGCTGGAGTTGCGGGTGGGTAACAGCATATCACGGCTCACTGTTATAGAGCTGGGTGAGACACGGAATGCCCCCTTGCAGGTCTGTCTATCAAGCACGTCCTGGGTGTTACTCACTTTCGTGTAGAATCAAGCGTAGGAGAAACGTAGATTGTGTTTATGCCCAGAGCTGTGATAGCATCTGGCACGGCAGGGTCTCATTGTCCTTCCGTTCTTATATTTACCCCGATTACAAATGCCAGTCCAAGAATTACGAAAACGGACCAATTGCCTATACTGAGGTAATCACTGGCCTTCCAAGCCCATACTATTACACTAGCCCACCCTAATGAGCCGTATATATATGCAGAAATATCGAATATTCGGGGAGATCCCAATTCCACGAATTAAAACATGATGAGTCGAAGATGCGGCTCCTCAAAACCCATTCTCACACCTCTGAGTTTCTAGGCTAGGAGCCCAATCTAAGCCTCATAACATCGCGCTGATACACATTCATTTCGTAGCTTCCCCTGTAAGGAAATGCCTTAGAGCATATAGGAAAACCTCTATAATAGCACATTCCCTATGGTGAAAAGCAGTTACATATCATACCTGGTACCAAGTATCTGATACCAGCGGATCCACAGGTGCTTTATTTTTGCGGTAACAACGTTAGCAACAGTAAGTGTGCGATTTCATTGTTTGGCAGGTAGCCTTTTTCACAAATTTGGCGTAACAGAAATGCCTGGCTCCTGTGTACGCATGCATGGGGTTCGAGCGGTTTGTGTTTAGTACCGACAAGCCCCAGACTGCGAGATAGAGAATGAAAGTTAAAAATAACGCTTTAAAGACCGCATCACTGGCCTGTTTTCGTACTGGCTATGATACGTATCATCCACATGTGGCCAGAGGCGGCACTTTCACTCCTTGACGTGAATATAGCGACAGTGAAAAAGAGCGTTGAGTAATAACGGGGGACCATATGATATTAAATAGGTCGAACAAAAACCTATACATGTACCTGTTGTTACTACGGTAACAACATTTGGTCTTATTTTCCATGGCCCGTATTAGCACATGTGGCGAGATCCTTTCTCAGCGCTCATTTTCTAAATAGCGGTAAGGTCGGTAAGGTTGCTAAATTCGAATATTACCTTTTCGGAAGGCTCTCGACCATACGTTTCCGAAAACAGCTTGTTCGGTATACCTTATATTGGCAACCTTAACCTTCCGGTTCTGGAAAAGTCGAGGCCTGGCAAACGATCGCCCCCATGTGCGAGCTCAGCGCTTTTTACTGCAATGCCGGCACTTAAAAACTGCACTTTGGGTAGCACATTTTACCCAATATGGTTCTGACTGATGAAGCTTATTGACTGGGAATTACCAAATATCGCTGGAATATGCAACTAACTATTAATCGTACAGTAGAGTATTTTGCTGAATGTCTCGTGATTCACCAAGGCCACGGGATTATTGATTATTGTTAATAGGCTGAGTTCCCATTATATACCAAACTGAGTTGTTTGGGGGCGTATATAGCTCCCTAAGAAATGACTCAAGTCATGAGCCTGAAGAGAGATTCGGGGCACCCCTACTGGTAGCAGGTAGATGTGTGTCAGTTGAAGGACGGCATTTTTCGAACAACATGCCGTGACGGACCCTTGCCAAAGCCGTAGCTACTGCCAGGTAGCTTTTGGCTAGCTTTATTGTTGGCGCGATGTTGACCGTACGGACGTGACCGGTGCTCATCTCTTGGCCATGGGCCGCCACGAGACACGCATTCTTGACAGACACTGCCAACATAATTTCCTTGACAAAACTGAGACGACAGCCAACATTCGGGGGCAAGGATTGGGAATCCATTTTTTGCGAGAAACGGCCATGCGCTTGAAAAAAATGTATTTTCCTGTGCGTTTCGAAAATCGTTTTTGACAGTTTCGTGTTTGTTTCAATGCCGTTCGTGCTTGTCGGGGCGATACCCTAACCCTAACCCTAAGGGCGATACCCTAGTTCCACCAAGTTCCACCGTGAGGCAGGTTGTTTCCTACACCCTACACATCCTAGGTATAGTAGAACGTTAACGTTTTGCTTCTGTTGCGTGCCAAAGTCCAGCCGTCGTCTCTTATTGACCAACTTCGCAAGTGCGGCGTTGTTTTACTGTATGGTAGTGTATTATATTTATACTGAAATACCCACAAGAGAGGGCTGGCCTCTTCAATAATTGTGCTAACTATTTCACCGATTTTTGTCTTGCTCGATAGTTTGAGCAACCCACCCCCTTCCCCTGCATTCCTGCTTCCAGGCACTTAAAAACAGGTGTGCCTGACATAATGAATATGGGGAGAGGGTGAAATGAATATTTGTTTGTCATGTTTTGGTATTGTGTTGAAAGGCGATATCAGAGGGTCGAAGTGAAGATCACGCCCTATTGCCAGCAATTGCCAGCACTGGTCAGGGCGTGGAGCAACATCAACCAACGCTAGGGTTACGGTTAAGGTTACCCTAACTCTCGTCCACGTTGCCCCACAATCGCTCCGCGATTCCACCCCTACTGCATGCACTACCGACAGCCGGGAGCCAAGCTCTGGAAAGATGCCAAAGCTTCACCGGTTTGCGTGTTGCTGGATACTTGGGGCGAGCCATGCTTCAGAGGGCCGAAGAGCAGAACACCCCCTTTGTCGCGCTCTGACCAGCGGGGAACAGCAGCGACCGACCCGATTTCCATCGGCATATGTGTGCCACGGTGAGGGCGGGGGCGACGACTCTACCTGTGCGCCAAGGGCAGCAGAAACATTAACACTGGGTGCAACAGCCGCCTCACAGGCCGGCATGCATAACATGCATAAGGTGGGGACTGGTATACGGTAGAGCGAATGCAATGCCCCCATATCATTACCGCGTAGTTCATAGTAGGCCGCTCAGGAGTGGCTCTGTACCTGACTCAAACTTGGAGTTGATATGTTAAGTTGGTACAGCGTAACTGTGTAACTAACAAGCCCATGGCAGTGTATACCGCGAGCTCAAAGAACATGGCGGCTTAAGAGCGCAACATATCACGCTAGTCACTAGGCTGAGAGGCTCAGAGCGGCTGTCACAAAAGGCCCTACAAGTAACCCCCCTGCCGCATCATTGGTCTGGGGTGCGTAGAGCGCTCGAATAGTAGACTTGGGCCATACTGGCACATACTGTTCCTCCATTTCCTTAACAATAGCACCCCAATGCATAGAAGGGAACTGTACTTCGTGTACATGTTTCACTTTTGTTTTGATTTCATTTAGGGTTTCCTCTTTCATGGAATGCTCATTGTCCTACTGTAGTGATCAACGTTGTAGCTCATCATGCTGCACATTATAAGGTGTCAAACGCAACAATGATATACCTGTATCTCGCCCAAATTCGTTTTTGAAATATCTCTGTATATGCTTGCGCGGAGCCCGATGGCCAATCACTTGGGCGTATACCGTATACCATAGACCAAACGCTATCGTTTCACTAGGTTTTCGAATGGTTCTGAGTGATCGACGATGAACTTGACGCTGCACGTTGTAGTTCTAGGCATGCCCATGAAGCACTCTACGGTAGAGGGGGTACGTGCATTGTACCTGATCGACACCGGATTCAGATAGACAAGGTACAGTACGTGAAACCCGATGAACAAGCGTAATCACCCTAACCCTAACCCTTTGTTTCGCGTGCGAAAGGCCGGTAGGAGTATCGCAGGCAGTAATGGAGGTTGTTCGACTGGAAACTGCGACAATGTTAGGGCCCGAGGGGCCCCCACCAGCGTACGTAGTATGCCTGGCTTGGCTTTTCTAGTTCCATGACTTTTGATCGCCGAGCAATGCCATGGTAGGGGTAACGACATATCGTCGGAGTTCCCTGAGCAGTTCAGGAGCCCCGTCTGTCGTATCTGTTTCTGCCGAAAAGTGGTATCCTTGCCATAGCACGCGTCGAGTATCACAGCCACAGCAGTGGTGTCTTACAAATGGAGTTGCCACTGAACATACCGTGCTCTGTAATCAAGATAATAATTTTGAACACCCCCTGGGACGAAGAGCAGAAGCAACGAGCTGTTACTGTAGTTTTGTTTTAACTTGGTCTTAAGTGTAATGATTACTTCCTGCACCATCTGAACTACCTAATGGCGTTCGTGACACTGGTGACGCTCAGCAGGGACACGGACACGGACAGGCCACTTGGTGGGTATACGAAGACCGGCGTAAACACATTTCCAGGCGCCCGGGGGACCTTACCCCAGAGATATGGGTCGACTGTCCAGGCTGTGAGTATCGAACGCTGAATCCATTTACAACTTTACTCTCGTTTTAAAACACATATAGCTTGGATTTGTGTACATACGCCACACGTCCGGACACATTACGATCCACATCTAAATCCTAAGCTGCGGTTCCGAGGGGCCGTGCAAGATGCGGTGTACTTTGTATGTATACTACGGATCTAATCTAGGAAACATGTCCTGGATCCTGCAAGTTGTACAACTACCAAGCGGCAATATCACCTGCTAGGTACAACATATCAGGAACTAATTATGTGGTATGGAATCGATTATGTGCCCGATCTGAGATACGTTGGTTTGCAGTGGTACACGGGTTACGCTTACGAAGGCTTTCTGTGTGCGTCGCTAATTCTTACTACTGTAGTGCCAGGCAAGTGCATGGGGGCACGAACATCGGTGTAGACATGTTTCACACCAACTGGGGCGCCTTAGCCCCGACAACTTAGCCTAACCCTAACAGACATTCATCAAATATCAAGGGTGTGAGTGTCGACTGTCGATGTTTTCATCGGTTTAGAACTGCGTCCCCCTTTTGGGTGTTTCAGTCACCGGCCTTCACAGCGGCTTGTTGGGTTGTCGTCGCGCCTACTACAATGACTTTCGTAAGTTCAATTCCCACCGAGTGCACATACTCGTAGGGACTAGTTTTCTTGCATGACAATTGATTTGCGGACATCGCGAAAAGAGCGTGAGTTAACAAATTTCGTTGCAAATCGACGAGCAGTGGTATTAATAACAATACTGCTGAATCCTATGCGCGATAAAAGCGAAGGTACGTACCGGGGGGGGGGGATACCTGTGACCACGGCTTGTCCAGAAGATCGCTGATTGAAAAAATCTTCTACACGTTGAGCTGGAGAAAACAAGCGACGATAAATGAAAAATACAATACTTACATTGTTTTGCTGTCGTACTAGGGGTATATGTTATGTCTACGGCGCAGAACCCTACCAGGCATCACATATTACGATAGAGAAAATACATTGTTTCACTTTACCACACACGATTTTTGTGAATTCAACAACACCACGCGTGTTAAAGTTGATTAAGGCGGATCCACCGTTGCGTTCCCCAACGAGCAGATTACGCATTCAGGGGCGTCGGATTCGATGTCGGCGACAGTGCCGGTGTTTCCCTCGCACAATTTCCGGAGCAAAAACTCAAGCAAATGAGAGAGCTCGAAGAACGCGAGGACGAGTCGAGCGAAGGTATAGAACAACGCCAAAGAAAGCAGCAGCACTTTAGAGCTTGAGAGCCAAGCGGAAAACTTTACTGGACTGTTGCACGAAGTAAATAGACAACCGTTTTTGTTGCCATGTTCAAGCTAAAGTAGGACAAGTCCTACACGGCAATGCAGCAGTAAGGGTGGTGCCTTAGTGGTTCAGCTAGTCACGAGGAATCTCAATATCGCATATACCCGAAATACGACTGCGAACAAGTTTATTCGCCCAACTCGACCATTTTGAATGATCTAGTTCTTGATAAATACGTATATATCCAGTAAACATACTTCAGTATACAGTATGATGTAAACCGGAAGTCGCTGACTCGAGGAGCTCAACCGGTCAAAACCCATCCGACTAAAGTGTGATACCCCTACTGTGGCCTTGTTTTTTAGTCAGAAAATTCGGCTTCTGCAGTGGTGTCGCGTAGTGTGTGGTGCAGGTAAGACTAAAAGTGTCTGATCTTGTCTCCGAACACGTCGGAAAAACTCTATACGCCCGGTGGTCCTCCCTGAGATAGATTGCGCTTAGGAGCACATCGCGGAACGAAAACCAAATCGTGACAACTTGGGGCGGGGGGTGTTGAGGCAGGGGGTGGGAATCCGGTTATGTCGTCATTACTCAAAGGGAGATGAAAAGCCGGGTGCGACATTAATTTAGTTTATTTCAGGAGGCGAGGACCCTGATTCACTCCACAGTAGGGTTTGCGTGTTTTGGCTCAAGAATTTATGTCTGGTTAAGCTCCGTAAGTGACTAATTACCAGTGTGATACGGTTGCTATTTAATAGTATACGTATTCATATTTGGTTTTTGACTACGAAGCGCATCGAAGCGTTGCTCAGGTTGCGCGAACAAACGTACTTTAGGTCGTGCTTCGGGTAAGATATCGACCTCATGCAGCGAGCAGGTGAGCTAATAAGGCATCATCTTTGCCGTGGCATTGCTCCACCAATTTGTAAGTTGAGGCAACGGATTTATGCGCGCGACCCGTCTCCGCACACTTCATCTGGCTGTTTAATTATGCTTACAGCACTGCATCCCCAGGTAACTGCGATGGACATCAATTTTGTGTACGTGAGGTGACGTATACATGCTGACCTCTGACCCGTCTGCCCAGACTTGCCGTTGCCAGCACGAAGAGCATCACGAAGTCTCCGAAGATCCGACAAGACGACGGCAATAATCGAAGAGGGCGCACGCGGGTGAGTTTATCATGTTGTAACTCATACTGTAACACTTTCTCCTAGGCTATTCATAGTATTCCAGCTTCGTAGTAGAGGGCAGGGGCTGTATGCAGTATCCTACGGCATTAAGGCCCATTGACCCCCTCTCGTGCTGATACCATGTTAATGAATGCTTTGGAGCAGCCGCATTTTGCTCGAGCTTTCCCCTATCCCCACTGAACCAGCCCCTCGTACGTATCCTGGGTAATAATTGAGCACTCGTCCATCCCATGTTTCCCGCCCTGCTAGTGCTTCGATTGGTTACCGTCTATGAGAAACCCCACCTTGCAATTAGTACATCGGGCTAACCGTGGCCCTGCAAAGCTGACATTGGTGATTGATAGGGTTTACAACGTATCAGTGTCCCTTCCCATGCCCCCGTGTTATGTTTGATTGCCTTATATCGGGCTACCCCCAGGCCTTTGAAGCTGGCATTTAACCATTGATGATTTAGCCGGGCCAAGGTAGGGTTGTACAATCAACTCCATAGTTTCCCACTGACGGAGCTCCCCAACTCTAAAAATGCTCCATATATTTGCACCCCATGTGTATTGCATTCTACCATTTGCAAGCCCATTTAATGGGGTATGGCACTTAGCTTACAGTTTTCTTGAAGTCGGTTATTGGGTGAGGTATGGAGATATTCGTGTGGGCGGATGCCCCATAAACGTTTGGCGTAACTGTACCCTACAACAGTGGCACGCGCCCCTATTTATACTGTATACTGTGCTTTACTGAGCAGCCAGTTGTCCCCTGCCCCCGTCTTTCGCCGACGCCTCCATGCTATGTGTTTCTTCAACCAGATCCCCCTTATCTCGGGGCGGCTCTGCAAGTCGAATCGAATCCGGCCAGAATGTTAGAAGAAAACTGGACCAACAGAGAAACAGTTTCGTCTACGCGCCAAACGACATATGCCAAGAGTTCTGGATGCTGTGGCCAGCAGTGCACGAGAAAGCGATCTCCGACGGCACCTTCTTGATATTCGACGTTTTCCCGTCAATTGGGAACCTTTTCCTGGCCGTGCAGGATCTACTTCAGGTCAGAACCCTGTCGGCGATCGGGCGTGGTCATGTAACATATGAGGTATCATTGGTTCTCAATATTAAATAAAAACATCATTATATACCGCGTGTAAAATAAAACAAACAATAGTTCACACTAAGTCCAGCCTTTAAGTGACTAATTACACCCGCCGATACTTACATTATACCTATTGTCTCGAAATATAAACCAATTGTTAATTATTGGGAAATGGTCATTTGGGGGTATACCCCCTGTTTTTACGGCCATTTGGGGGTAGGGTCAAAATGCGCCCGCGGAACGCGCTCCCGCGGGCCCAAACAGGCCTCAAAGCCATTCCGAAGCCCTGGCAAGATGCCCGAAGCCCATGCCAAGCACGCACACAACTTTGTTTTTTTTTCAGGCACGTCCTTGGGCCTAACGGAGTGGCGGCGCACGAGGGAGCAAACGAAGTCCCCCCTTTGACCACATCTTGGGGGGGGATAACCCCACGTACCTACTAAATTTATCTACTCCCCCCGATTGACCACTTTTTTCACCCCGTTTGACCGAAACCATACCCCCTTTTGACCATCTGCGACAGCCTCAAAAATGACTACAGCAGTACGTATCCACGTCACCACCCAACAGCCCGAATAGACCACGGGGCGGAACATCCAGAACTTGCGAGTAGTCGGGATTGTTTGCCTCCCGAATCTCGGCGGAACTATATAAAAATCAAATAGTTATAGACGATGTGAAGATATCGGCTCTTCTGAGAAAACATGACGACGGTGATGGGAGAAGCAGAACACATACGCGTAGTTGCTCGGCGTACGTATGAGTCGTGGGTCGTGAGCTGCTGGGTGCTTGGTGCGCTGGGTGCTTGGTGCTTCGTTGCCGGGTGATCCTACTAAAACACACCAGCCTGCCGTCCAACACCACCAGCCGTATAATTGCACGTACGTGCTGTGGGCTGTTAGAACTGCATGCACTTTTGCACCATCTTTACCCTTGCTCCCACCCGGACCTGATCCCATTTAACACCCTGCTCCCACCCACAAGGTGCAGAAATATAATCAGCCCTCCGCAGGAGCCGCCGGAGGCCCACCTGGCACCTCGATCCCATTTGGTACCCATGTAGGCCATACATATCTACAACAACTCCTGCTATACATAAAACCGTATTGAATGTACGTGCAGATTCGTTAGACTCGCACGTACGTGCAAGTTCTCCGGAGCCGGTCCAACACACAGCACAGACACCCGTAATGTTATAAGTTACCTGTGTCACCCGTAATTACCGTAGTTCAAAAACATTACTGCTGAAACGTATCACGTACCGGTACGTTTGTAACCAGACCCGGCAACGAAGCGCCAAGCACCCAGCAACCCACGACCCGCGAATCATACGCCGAGCAACTAGGCGTATGTGTTCTGCTTCTCCCATAGCCGTCGTCATGTTTTCTCAGAAGAGCCGATATCTTCACATCGTCTACATATAACTATTTTATTTTTATACAGTTCCGCCGAGATTTGGGAGGCAAACGATCCCGACTACTCGCAAGTTCTAGAGATTCCACTCCGTGGTCTATTCGGGCTGCTGGGCGGTGACGTGGATGCGTACTGCTGTAGTCATTTTTGAGGCTGTCGCAGATGGTCAAAAGGGGGTATGGTTTCGGTCAAACGGGGTGAAACAAGTGGTCAATCGGGGGGAGTAGATAAATTTAGTAGGTACGTGGGGTTATCCCCCCCCAAGATGTGGTCAAAGGGGGGACTTCGTTTGCTCCCTCGTGCGCCGCCACTCCGTTAGGCCCCAGGACGTGCCTGAAAAAAAAAACAAAGCTGTGTGCGTGCTTGGCATGGGCTTCGGGCATCTTGCCAGGGCTTCGAAATGGCGTTTGAGGCCTGTTTGGGCCCGCGGGAGCGCGTTCCGCGGGCGCATTTTGACCCTACCCCCAAATGGCCGTAAAACCAGGGGGTATACCCCCAAATGACCATTTACCTTAATTATTCATCCCCTTACTGCCTTGTTTGCGATGGCACCAGAGGCGAAACAATTGGTTATCGCATGACCAACGGTGTAGGAGAGAACGACCACCGGCGGCCCGGTCTTGATGGTTGACGCATTCACACCTTTACTTGACAGAAATGCAGTGTCGTCGACTAGGCGTGACCCTGTCGTTTTACACGCAACGTCGATTGTCAATATTTAGATTAATAGTGGGAGTAAATATAATATTATTCCCGCACAATGGGCGATACCTCTAAATGCCATGGCCAGCAATACACGAGAAATCGATTGCCGATGTCACCTTCTTGATGGTCTATTAGTTGTTTTTAGATTTCTCCGGCAGTTTGAAACCTCGGCAAGGGCATTGAAAGACAGGGTCAGGGTTCCACTATTAATACTATTGATACTGGAGTTTACTAAGAAGCGCGCCCATGAAAAGACTTCGGCTACTGTAGACCAGTAATTGTTTGAATGGGGGTAGGTGAAACAAGCAAACACACAGTACACCCCCCACCCCGCATGCGCCGAACACAACGTGCCCCCCTGTGAGAACGTCTCGAATCACGAGATAACTGAATCTTGGGAAGCACACGTAGCTCGCGTTGGGGGGTCCCAGTTACCGCCATCGCGACTGAACGCCTTGGGCATTGCGTGTTTGTCCGGTTTTTTGGCCCGTGGTGTTGCAGGGTTTGCACGTTGGAGGCAAACCCGCTTCACTAACAGAGCTCCTCACGGCAGAGTTGCACGCAACTGTTTCCGAGGGTCCTCCCTTGAGGAGGTCAATACTAGTACTAGTGTACATCACCGGACTATACTATTATTAGTGTACCTCACCCGAAACCTGATTTAGAGATATGTATACAAAGAAGGCTTAACACGATGGACAACCCTGTACCCTATTTAATAGGTTTATCTCGAACAGAACAGTAGAAACAACAGAACAGTAGAAACCTAACGGTATTTCAACGGCTATATTGGGGAGGATCTCAGTCGAGGAGCCCTATTAAACATTGTCATCACTACCTTTGCAGTCGATGTGTATGATTTACGGTCGTATTCTCTAGACCTACGGAGCCCATGGGAGTGTGTACGAGGCTTAGTTTATGATATTTTGTGACAGGTCGGTTGGTGTGTGCCTGTTAAGGCATAACGGTTCTTAACTCAGACGAGTTGTCCTCGAAACAAAAGGGTGCTACCGCTATGGTTTTGCACGCGTCACATCCCACACGACAACATCCCTTCTTGGCCGTCCAACATGCATACCCTGCGTCGAACGAAAACAGTTTGTCCGCCTACTCGAGCTCGGCCTGATTATTACCTGGGACCGGTTTCCCGGTTTTCGAGAGGCGTTCGACCCAGCAGACATCAACTGGGGCCTCGATCCTGTCCCGTTTCGGCAAAAGCTTACCGAAATCATCGGAGGTACGTGGAGTCGGAGCCCCAACGTTGTAGAGACGGTAGGTGCGACGCGCGCTAAAGTACAGGGGATGCTCCAATTGTTTATGAAGTTCCGCACTTGAAGAGCTGTCTCTCACCCAAAGCCGACAAACAAATATCAAGACAAACGATTCCACGGCCTAGGGTAGGTATACAACGAAAACTAGTATAAACGATAAGGTATGTCTTCTAAGGCGCATGCCTTATTAGGTGGTTCCTCCGTTAAGGGAAGCCCCGCCAGTCAGAAATGTTTCAGACAAAAGTGCGACCTCTATGGTAGCACCGGTCGTGCATTCCCTCCCGCAGCATGCCTTCCAACCAACGCTCAACCAACACCTGAAACCCTCGTGGCCGTCCGTGAAGGTGTCAACCCCTTCGGTTTCCACGCGATGGAATTCAACGACTACGCCATGGTACTTTCCGACCCACAACTCGAGCTGCTGGCGTCGAATCTTGGTTTGGCGGACACAAGCCACGACGCGTTGCATACCTACTTCAGGGGGCAACTACCGAAGAGGTTCGCCAGTTTCATGAACGACTTTATGCGGGCGCCGATGTCCAAGTACCCGGCGCTGAAGACGCACCCGTGCGCTTGGAATATGCTGCTGAGGCGAAGGTGCGTCGTCCAGTCTGTTTGTGTTTTTCGTTCTATTTATTGTGTTCGATCTTATCCTTTCTCCTCCCTAGCCTTGAGGTGTATCCAGGGTCACATAGTAGCATCTTGTCTCCTCTCCCCACCACGGCACGTGCCTTGGGCGTTCATCGTGACAAGGGTTCCGCAATTTCTTCCCTCGGTGGCTCGTGTCGAATTGTGCCTACCCACGCTGTACATAGAACAGGCGCTCTCGACAGTGGGTGCCATTTGAGAATATAAAACTCGATACTGAGAATTCAACCCAGGCACCAACAGTACTAGTTACACTTCAAGTTACGCACTAGACCACCGGGGCGACCGGCTACAACACTCGTGACGCCCCCATTTTCCCATTTTGACTATAGGTTTTACGCGTACACCTATGCGACTCGTGTACTTCAAGAATCGCGATCCCCCCGTGATATCATTTTTGGCAGGCTTGGAAAATTGGCTAAGTGGCGTATCAATACCATGTTTCAACCAATGTTTCTGGCGTGCTACGTTGAATGTAATCCTCCCATGTTTCCATTCGGATTGGGTTTGATGTATTGACTGAGCGCTATGTATAGCATGTGGCAGCTGGTGCATCTGGCGTACTGCAAAACAGATACAGCTCCCATTATTCCATTTGGGTTAGGCTTGGTGTAATAGTTGAGCGGTGTGTCAGTAGGGTGTTTGGGATCCGGTAGCCGCATAACTGGGCACCCGGCGCCATGCCAATCTATTGCCGACGTTTAGAACCGCACGCACGGTTTGGCTACACCAACGGATGCTACGATAGGGATATAAGCAGCACTTAAGGTGGGTCCTCGCTCGAGGAGATTCATACCCCATCCAAAACTGACTTGTGAGAACATACGTAGAAGTAGCCGCTTAAGAGCTGCAACCAATTGTTTTTCTCTTGAACACTGATGCTCCGTTGCGGTTAGTTGTCTGTGTTGTTTTGTGATTTGTGTTGGTTATAAATAGTCAGGTGAGCGACGTGCGCTTGAGGGAACCGGCTTCAGTCAGCTGGAAATAGGTATCTATTTGTTTATTGTGGGTTTGTGAAAATGCCAAGAAAAGTTACACCTACTACTAATAGTTGGACGTCACATGCCGCAGAAAATCGGCTTCAGCCAGCTCGAAATGGGTCCCTATTGGTTGTGTGCGTTTGTTAAATTCTACAAAACGGTGAACGGTCTAGGTGGACACCGTACGCTGCAGGAAATCGGCTTCATCCTACTCGAAATGGGTCCCCCAAAGAAAGCGCTATCAAAGTACGAATCTCGTATACGCTCGTAATAATATCAACGCTGTCGAACACAAATTGTTAAATGGAGCTCCAACAGTATAGGGTAGCTGCTGATTTAGTTGAGGAGTGGAGTAGCTCCGTTAGTCACAATTATGTTGGCCTGACAGTACTGCGTACTCCTATGCTAACATGCGTCGAGTTTAAAATGCGGCAACGTTTGTCCGGTTCTCGTCACCCGCCACCTCTTGAAAACCCGCCCATTGTGAACAGCCCTGCAATCATGGCAGGGTTGGAGGAACACAGCCCATGGGGCATGGTGATGGGTGATGCTGGACTGCACCACCACCCCACGGAATACGTCGCTTGGCATATTCGCACAAATGAAGGGGAAACCAAAACCTCGTACGACGCAAGCATCCACCACCACGTGCTCTCGGAGCCGGCGACAGTGGTGTGCCCTGCCTTTCTTGCGGCGATGGACGATGTTGTTGAGGCCACCCAGAACTGTGCGGTGCCGCATGCGTTCGGTGCCTCGGACGGTATGGTCTACATATCATCCAACAGGTACATAAGTTACATCAGTTACATCAGTTACATCAGTTACATAAGTAGGTATCGACGCGGGCTACGATAGAGGCAGCACCCAACATTTCTGAGTCTCTTTACTCGTGGAGCTGCTATTATTCGAAGTATATATATGTATATATAGTATGTCTGCAAACCCTACGTTGCGATACTATGTTGGCTTTACCCGATGGACGATGATATGGCCTACACTAGATGCTAACGAAACATAATGTGCACCCGAAATGGTTACCGAGCAATTCTTCAGTTTGATGAGGAGTGTGTTAGTCACTAGACGCCATGAATAAATAGTCCAGACAAAAACTGCCTCCCGCTATGATAGCACGCAGGTATTATTACATTATTACAGTATTATCTTCTTACATTATTACATTATTATGACGTTCAGACTAATCTATATCGTTTACCGTTTCACCATATACTGTAGAGTTTCAAATATGTACGTACCCGTACGCAGATTGCACCAAGGTTACAGTGTGGGAGTCACGTTCAGGTTTATAATTTTCAGCCGCTTATCGCCACTCGGCCGAGCGACTACCCTACTTTCTTTGCGGTCTTACTCGAACCTTTATGCCTTTTGGTCTCGCAACACACACCACCATACGAAGACTTCTTGTTTCGCTGCGCCAATAAACTCGTTACAAAACCAATTTTGAGTGAGATACAGAGTCATTCGCCCAAGTGGCAGTAACAGTGGGCGTATCCTCCCTACCATGCGTAGCCCCAGCCGGTACTATAACGCAATCTTCATCCTTCACCGTGTGCTCCGCGAGTCGACCACATTTCCGTGCGACCACCACTAACTTTATATCGTGTATAGGCTTCCGCCTACTCCTTAGCAGGTACAAATTTGAGTTTCTCGTTCTACAGGCTCGAACAAACCTCGCACAACGGTGACATCGCGGAATCGTGGTATCCGGGTCAATCTACTTCTTAGCTCCCTCGTGTGCGTCGTAGTGGCTCCCGTATTTTCAGCCAGCGTTGTTTGCGTTTATGATCCGGTCGGAATGTCCCTAATGCCAACAGAAGTCTTCAAATACTCACCCCCCCCCCTCCCCCTCTACGGTTTCCTTCTTCCGCAAGCTCGAGTCATCTCATGCCCCTTGTGCCAAACGAAGTGTTCAAGTCTTCCCCCCCCACCCCCCCCTAGAGTTTCCGTCTAGATGACATGCTCGACATATGACCCATCTCATAGTAGGGGTTGCAATGTTTGGCTCATTACTCGCTGACCGGTTGAGCTCCTCAAGTGAGCTGCTGCCGGTCAGTTTAATTATTTTGCTCATTGGGTTTGATGGGTTACGTGAACAAACGTATTCGAAGTCGGGTGTCGGGTGAGACATCGAGACATGTGATGTGCTGCGAAACGTCGGCACCACTCCTTCCGTGGCATTGCTTACTCAACACCTGTGTATACCTGTGTATCGCCGCGTATGGTCACACTTGTTGTCTTCCTTTTCAGCAAAGCGATGTCCAGCGAGTGCACGGTCGAAGCTGCAACCCATGGACTCATGACGGGTCACATCGACCTGGGTCTGAGCTCAGGCGATGCCCACACGTGGTTCAGCACGAACCCGAGCCTGACGGCTTTGAATGCCTTCCTGGACTACTTGTTCCTGATGGACTCCGCGGCCATCGTGCGCACTTCCTCCTCTTTTTCGGGTACGGTCACCAAAATCAAGGCCATGGATTGCCACCAGATGGTTTATGACATACTACCGGGACGATTGCTTTACCTCTGTTTGCCTGGGGACTGCAGCGTAGGACCATAATAGTTCTTGTTAGCGATACAAATCCACGATTTCGGAGGTGATATACTGAGTTGCCCAGCCCTTGAGGAAATTTCCAATACTATTCGGATATACTGGCTCTTATTCGGGGCAGTCGCTGTAGGATGGTGCACTGGGCACCACATGAGTCGTGTTATGGTACGGGTTTGCACGCTTATGCCCTGCATTCCTCACTGGCGGGGGGGGGGGTCGCTTCTGAACTGAGGAACTACCTATTCATGGTATATTGGGATCTGACGCACATGGTACATTATTCAGTATTACAGTAGTCGTGTCCTGCTACGGTAGGGGTCCAGTCACGTAGAAGTAATTTTATTTCAGCCGCTCGGAGCCACTGCACCGAGTGACTGCCCTATTTATTTGCCGTCTTGAACTTTTACGCCTTTATTATTTGTGATTTCGCGATATGCACCGACTTACAGTAGTATAAGATCGTTCCGTCTTTTTTATTGAGGTACAGAGCCACTCTCGCGAGTGTGACTTGGACGCTGAAGTGAAGATTGAGGTAGGCCCTATACCGTAGCATCAGTCCTTTCGTTCGGTACCGGTACCGATACCGATACCGATACCTATGCCCTAGCCGATCGGAGTGTGTATCGGACTTACATGACAATGTTTCTCACAGTTGATTGCTGGGTGATGTATATAGCGGTCGTTCTTCGGGTGGGGAGTATCCAAATATTGCCCCTACTGTGGCACGCATGACTTATTTGTTGCACGACGCCGCGACTTCGGAAGTTATGCTGTGTAGCCTAGCCCGCGATTCATTTCCCGGCAGTATGCGTGCGGACGTGCGGGTCCCTAGTAAGGGCCACCGCGTCACCTTTCGCATTGTGCACTGGTACGACGTACCGCTTGAAGATATACTTTGGGCTGATGTAACATTGTTCACAGATCACCATGTACGTTTTGAATACAAGATTTGACTGCTGTGGCATTGTACCTTGGGCACTACGTACTTATCGATTATTATATGAGATCTGGCTGCTGTCCCAGGACATCCCGCTTGAGTATTATAGGGCCGTCGGTGCGGAGCCCAACACCCTCAATGCGGCGATATCAATGGGGATGGAGATTCAGGCCGCGACTTCGTTTCGGTGGTGGACTTCAACACTAATTTTCCCTACTTTAGCATTTTACACTGGGCACTATGTAGGTACGTTTCGAATACTGTTTCTGACTGTTGTGGTATGGTCTGTTCGGCACACTCACCTATTGACTATCGTAGTACTGCTTGCTTCTGTAGCACGCACCGCTTGCATAAGGACTTTGGTGCTGCGTCCAACACCCCTGACGCGGTCATACTAATGGGTATACACATACAGGCCGCGACTCCCAGTGGTTTCGGCGGTGGACTTCAATATCTATTGTGGCTGCTGTGGCGCTGTACGAGGGGCATGGTGTACCACGGTTTGAATACCCATACGTCCTACATACTCTTTCTGACTGCTGCTGTGGCATTGTGCGTTGGGCCCCGCATACGTATTGAGCCCAACACGAATGTTTCCTGCTGTAGCACGTACCGCTCTGAATAGGGACCTTGGGGTCAGAGTCCAACACCTTCAATACCGCCGTACTAATGGGCACGAGGATGCAGGCCGCGGGTTATTGTCGGCGGTGAACTTGTAAATTGGTTATGAGGTATCATTTTAGTATATACGAAGTATTAATATACCAGGTACTCGTAGCTATTATAGGGTGTCGATCGATTCTTCAAAGGGCTTAGCCTAGGATTCAATGTGGAGGTACACACCGCTTGGAGAGTGATGTTTAGCATTCTAAAACTACAGTATGATATATATATATATATATCAATGAGTCGACACCATAACCAAGTCAATTTCGACCACCCACAAAGAACAAGTTAATCGATCCCAACTCTTAAACCAAGTCAATCTTTCCTAAGAGTTTACTCTTAGATGATCCACCGCGGCTTCAAAATTCCACTAAAAACAAGTGAAATCGATTATCAAGTCATTTCGTGAAAACGATTATCAAGTGATACTTTTGAGTGCGATATTTTGCGTGCACTTTTTTGCGTGCACTTGTTTTAGTGCGATTTGGAAATTTCTTAGAAAATTCCAGTGCGATGGGCGGTATCACCCCGCACACCAGAAGCCCACACCACACAGCACGCACACCCGCATCGCTCATCATGCGACAAGCATGCCAGATATTATTTTCCCTCTTTCGCTCAATTAATTAATTATACCCTCCCATACCACGAACAACCTACCTATTACAATAAATATACATATGTATAGTTATGTTTGTGAAATTTTCGCACTTTTCGCAACTTTTCTCTCCGCGCGAGCGCTTTTCGGCAAAACGCTAAGTACCCCGACACGGGAGGCCCGGCCGGACATATAAATATATAATTTCATGTTGGTTCAACCCTCAAGCTCCCAAGGTAAATAATTTTAATTCCGGGCCGGCCTCAATATCGGAATCTCGGCATCTCAATATCTCGAGGAATTTTTCATTTCTTCGGGCGCTCTCTTCGAGGATCGGCTCCGGCGCCCGTCGCCCTTCGTCCCCCCCGCTTGCCTCGCCGAGAACGCGTTCGGGGGCAGAGAGAGAGAAGCGAGAAGTAGGCACAATCTTGGATCTTGGGTGGCATGTCGAGCATTTCTTTGAATCTTAACAGGGGGGGGGGTAGTCACAAACACAAGAGGTGGCTTTTTAAAATAACTGGAGTAGTATCATACAGGAGTCATATTTTGTCAGCCTTTTGCATCGCCTGCTTCGAAGAGCCCAGGTCCATGTTGCTTCGCAGGGCATATCCTCGAGTGAGAGAGTCCACGGTGTAGATGTTCTCTACATTTCACAGTGCTGCTGTGGCGAGAGGGTCGACTTGAAGAAGTTTGTTCGAGAGTGTATGCATGTACGCGAGGAGGGTACACGTATGTATGCAAGAGCGAGTAAGAGCATTGTCATTTAGATCTACTACTACTGCTGTACACACCACTGCTGCTGCTGTGGTGGCACACAGATAGGCAGTGTCGACAGCAATCAGTTCCACAGGAGTACGAGTAGTGTGGCTCAAATAATTGTTTTCCTCGGATGAATTATTAGTATTCCATTTCTTTATGTCGTGCTGCAGCTTAAAAATACTATAAATAATATGCACTCGGTTTCTTTTCATAGTCCACACGCAAGTTGCTGCAGTGTGCGGCTTTTTATGTTCTGTACTTTTTTAAAAATACGACAGCAGTTGTGAGTCTTACCCGATTGAATGTACCTTAAATGTAACAGGTATTGTAAAGCGAATAATGTGGCAAATTTTAGATGTACCGGGACAGGTTTTAAGGAATTAAATTACGCGGGCGAAGCCCGCGCGATTTTTGGGAAACCCCTTTCTTTTGCAAGAATATATCTTATTTCATGTTTGCGACGTTTTGGAGAGCCACAGCTACGTGTGGTGCTGGTTCTCAACACCATAACTCTTCGAAGTTGTCTTCAAATCCAACAAGATTTTTTGCGTTGGATACCTTGGACTTCTTGGCTTTGTGTTCCCGGTAGTATGACATAAAATGTACCTGGCAATATCCATTGATGCTGGGGAAAAAATAAGAAGCAACACAGCCAAAAATATACCCTTGCTTGAGACATAATATAACACAAGAAGACACATTTTGTATAGGCTTCTTCCTCCGCCGCTGAAAGTGCAAGAGGGCAAGTTCTACGCAACATTCGATGAATGTCGACGACCAGTGCGAATGTTGAATCTTGTTCGAGATAAAAACGAAGGCAACCCCCGGCGGGGAGAAGGAACGACACCCGTGAAAGGGGCGACACCTCTATTAAAAAACTCCCACGAGTTGAGCTGGAAATAAAGTTACGATACAAATCACATTAACACCACCACGTCCTTCTTGATGCTTGCCCAAGGGTGCAATCTGCACAAGCGCAGCGGATGTAACGATTGCTCGACCGTTTCGGAAATTTTGCCTCTCTGCGCATCTCCTGGGACATATTGTGGACTCGGGGTTTGTGCCTTCCACCACCACTGCGCCCATTGTGCCCGTGCGAGTATGTATTGTGGCCACAAGGTTGACACGTAGAGACGGGAGAACGCTGCCGGAAGGTGGGGCGGCTGTATCGGAGATGGAAAAACACTCCGAATATTTTCCTGGTCTGCAAACGCTCCACCAATTTCAAACGTGGACACTACTGACAGAAGGGAGCTACAAGCTTGGGTCGGTACGACATAAGCCGGATCGCCCGCGGGCATTGAAGCTGGTGTCTCCAGCGGCTCATTCCCTGCGACCACGGCGCTACGAAGACTGTTACCCGCCGGGACTCACGTTTATAGCGCACGCTTGTTTGCTCGTATATTCATCAGCGTAATAGCCTTTCATTCCAACACCTATGTCACCATCGTCACTCGACTAACCACCAGCGCTCCCGCCCCCCAGTCGTTCATGTGGCATCTCATAGCCGCCTGCCGGGGGTGCAGGTCGCGATAGAGCCATACGGCCCAAAATAACTAACAGGAAGGCGATTGTGCCTAGGTCCCGCATCACACCAATGACTGCTTGCCCCGCGCTACTCTGCGACAAAATCCTGACCCGTTCGTTTCGATACATCTGGTTCAGTGCCAGCCTATAGATTCCAACGGTCCGCGCGGTATGGACATCCCTCCAGGACTCGGATCAAACGGTTCTGGCAGCCGAACGGCGCCTTCCTGTTGATTATTTTGCGTCCTGGCTGACTTTCGGGCGACCAGCCAGCTCCTCCATGCGGATTCGGGCAATGTCGGTATTCCACTTTACGGACGCTCGGCTGGTGGCGAACCCTGCATTCGAGCGAAGCAACGGCAAGGAATACGATGATGGTGAACGACGAAAATGCAACGCAGTGAGACTTGTTCACCACCCGAGTAAAACATACCAGTATACAGTACGCATTACAAAACATACAGAGGAAATCATTGAGTAAGGGGGTCTACCGTGCAATCGATGTGAGCCCGTAGAGAGTTCCCCATCACTCAGTCGGGAAGTGACTGCTGGTGCTACGGTAGGGAGTCTACCCCAATTTTCATTTCCGCGTTTTGGTCACTAGGGCGAATGACCCTGTACTTCACTCAAACGTTAAACTTATAATTATTTTGTTGTCGTAGAGTAACAGCCAATCCCATCGGGGTGCTCGTCGCGAATACAAAACATAAACGCTGAGTAAGACTGCAAAGAAAACGGGTAGTCACTCGTCCGAGTGGCTTTGAGTCCGTCTCGAAAGGGATGCGTGGTCAATGGTCAAATGACTAAGGCAAGCAACAAATGAGTACGCCCCTACCGTAGCAGGAATCTGGTCACGACCTTCGCCCTCTTCATTGCCTTATTAACCTGGGTGTTCTAGCATGTCTGCATCGCTCATTTTTTACAACGAAGACGAGCGTTTAGCTCCTTCAGGGCGGTTTGGGGATCCCTGATTCCAAGAAGCGAACTAGCACCTGACGCCGGTGATCCCTTTTTCGCCTTGCCTTTATATCTGGGCCTTTTGCAGCTGTTGCAGCGATGCTGCTTTCCAATCAACTCAGAGTTGTAGCGCTCTCCATGAACCATTCGACTCTGTGGATCCCAGTCATCGCTCACCACCTAGAACATTGGCGTTGCGGGGAAAATCTGAGCTTCAGTATTATACCAACAAAAAGCAAATAAAATATACCTGATGGAGTAGGAGCACCCTCTTGACGACGACAGTAAAAAACACCAATGCGCACATGCTGCGCAACAGAGGTATAGACTAAACGGAGACTAAACGGAATGGTGATCGATTGCAAACATGCGCGGTCAACGTTTTGGCCGATCGGCATAGCTCTATACGAAGCACTGTTATTAACGGTAACGGTAAATACTAAACACACCACCGGCGGTGTACTTAGGCCCAAAAATACACCACCACCGCTCGTTCAAGGCACAGACTTCGGGCGGGCAAAGGACTAGCAGGGGTGTGTTGCTCTGGTCTCGGGCTATCATTGAAGCTATCGTGGAGCCAAATCGGGCGGCGGTGATGTCTACCCGGTATAAGCTTTTTTGTACTTGTATACACCGATGGTAATATACTGACATCTACTGCCTCTGCACGCGCAAGCCCGCATCTCCTGGAGTACTACTCGTAGCCCGTTTTGGTCCCGCGATAGCTTTTATGATAGCCCCAATTCAGAACAACATACGCCCGCGAGTCCTTTGCCCGTACGAGGTACGGGCAGCGAACGAGGTACAAGGTACGTGCGGCGAGCGGCGATGGCGTACACCGGTGCACCAGGTAAGCTTATGCCGAACAAAAGGCCTACAGGGCATGGGCCTTGGGATGGTACATCGTTAGTCCCATGACAGTGTCGGTACCTTGCACAAGGGGTCCGCAGGGTCGTCACAGGGTCAAATGCCTCGCAAGGGTGTGTCAAGGTGGTCAGAATAGCCACGTGTGCACCAGTAACATACTGGCATACGGGTGCAGGCGGCGAGCACGTACACAACTCCTGGAGTACCTGCCCGATTCGGCTCCACGATACCTTCCGTGATAGCCCTACACCAGGCCAACACACTTCTGCTAGTAATTTTCCCGTCCTAGGTGTGTGCGGCGAGCAATCGGCGGTGGTGTGTTAAGCATTACCGTATTAAAAGATACTGGTACCATGTACCAGATACTCGGCATGCCTGGCACCATACTCTACTTGTAGCACCTGGTAACTGTACAGTAAATAAGACCCTACCATAGTGGCGAAGGCGCGTGCTGCATGAATACAAGTTTGAGTGTGTGCTGTATATATACGAGTACAAGTACATACGTAAATCCGACTTGCGGTCGGCGGTGTCTGCGAGCTACTACTGCTGTACCAGTAGCATACCGACAAGCAGTACCTCGTACTTCGAGCACGAGTATGTACGTGCATACTGTCGTAGTCATACTGGTACCTGGTACGTACCCGATATACAACAAGAACGACCACTAATACTCGTATCATACGAGCAGCTCTTCAGGCCAACAACTCACGTGCTCCCAACTCTCATAGAATGGACACGGGGGCGCCCTGATGTGCCAGGCACGGGTCGAGGAACTCCGAGGTGCAGACGAAGACAGCGGTCAGCCAAGGCGTGCCCATGCCCTTCAGTCTCAGGGAGTCGGGCCAGGCGCAGATGAGGTGCTCAAAGCAGTCCGCGTCTCCGCGTCTCCGGCGTCTCGACCAGGTTGTGTCGCTGGTAGCACCACCGCACTACATCACCCACGCGGCCAACATCGACCTCTGGCTGCGGTCATCCTGCTTTCCCTCCACCATGTGCTGTCTCTCTGCTGCTGTCTGCTCTTTGCTCTCCGCTGCTGCCTCTGGGAGCTGTCTCTCTCTCGATAATGCGGCGCAATGCTGCCTTGATGGGTAAGCTTATTGGTCAGTGCAACGTAGAATTCACAGGATGCAACGTAGAATAGGACGTTTTGATTGGCCAATGCAACATAGATTCTGTCCCGGTGCGTTTTTAGTTCGCCGCAATGTACGTACCAGGTGTGCATGGAAGCATGTTCGTACGGTACGTACACAGCTTCAAAAATAGGTACTGGCTGTACAGCCAGCGGTAAGCTCGAGCATTTTGTAGGAGTACGAGCACACTGTACTTTGAATATGCAGTCTGTATGTAGAAGTACGAGTACTCACGCCCTGCTATACAATGCTATGCAGGGCTAAAAGTACTGCTGTTCTGTGTCTCTCATCACGGCTTTTACACCCTGCTGTACTTTTTGTGTGGTTTCCATGCGCGTGTTGCAGCTACTTATCCTACTGCTCTGTACTTCGAGCTGGGCCAGCCATAAAACGGTTTAAAAGTCGGATTGACGATTCCCCCATCAATTAAAATAATTTGGGATTGATTTTTGGACACGGGGTAGCTCACGCACCCATCGACTCATTGACCTTCAGCCCTATGTAGTGATGCTAGGTATAAGAGGACAGGGTATCCCTAGCCAGGTCAGCCTATGGAACGGGTACTCGTTGGTACTCACGTGTGTTGTTTGCGTAGAGATAGAAGAAGAGCAGGTTTATTCCGTTTTCGCGTGATGAACGACTGAGAAGGCAGGTGAGATGGCTAAAAGCCATCGGGAACCATCCCTGGTTCCCACCTAAGATACCGCCTTCCAAGTACTACCAATACGATTATTATACCTGATACCAGGTATTTACCAAACGTTTCCACATCATGCCAGCAGTACGATAACACTAGCCCACCCTGATGAGCCGTATATGCAGAAATATGAGAAATTCGTGGAAACCCCGATTCCACGAACTAAAACATGAGTCGAAGATGCGGCTCCTCAAAACCCACTCCCACACCTCTGAACGGCAAGGCTACGAAGCCGAGCAAGGAACGTCAAAAAAGAAGAAACGTTGGACACCTACGTATAGTTTTTTTTTCTCCTTCCAAGAGGTATGACCGATCCAACCACCCCAAAAAATACGAAAGCGACCAAAACAAGTAGAACAAAAAAAAAGTAGGGCCGACAGTGAATGCCTTAAAACTTGAAATTCGAATCCGGGGTTATAAAATTGGTGCAGTTCTCAAAATTGAGCTGAGCATCGCAGAAATGGCCCTTTTTTCGTATTGACTTGACTTAGTGCGTGGAATCGGTTTTGGTAATAACTCTTGATGTATGGTGAATTGGGCAACGATAACTTTTTCATCGCTCTTCTCCTTGTGTCTTCAGCACTGTCTCCACTAAGTTTCGGTTTGATTGAAAATTACGTTTTATACACGAATTGTGTGTCGAAAAGTTGCTGTTTTTGAGTTTTCGCGGATACCTCGGCGAGATCTAGTCGGGAAAAACAAACGTTTAGAAATGTTCACTTACGTTTTTTTTCTTCATAAGCAGTGGTATATCAGGGTTAGTGTCCCCGATGTACATATTATATGTAGCCTGGTTTGCAGTGGTTCACGAGATATGACTTTAGGAAGCTTTCTTCATTTTATGGCTGGCCCAACTCGTATGTATGCTTGATTTATTTGTTGTGGATTTATCTCCTGCTAACTTATGAATTTCGGATGAAACCCCTGGCGTTCCTTTCAATTTACATGTTTGTTTACGGATGGCATAATTCCAACTCCTTCCCTGCCCTACCCGAAGCATGGGTGCCCGCGAATGCCGGCACCCATGCGGAGCCCTTGTATACTCATATTACTGTTCTTCTCCTTTTGCGAAATTAATTAATCCACACTACGTAGCTCAAGTAGCTAATTCATTGATTTTATCCACCCCATCCACACTATTCTGATGATATATTACGTACACTATTTGTACATATTACAAGGTTCCCCTTCGGGATGTTGGTCACTTGAAATCCCGGGGGTGTCGCAAGTCGAAACGAGATCGCACATGCTTCGTAGTTCTCTTTTTTGAGCAAACATGTGGTGGTATATTAGACTGCTGTCTGGTTTAAAGGGAAAAATAGTGCGTAGCGACCGCCATTGCTAACGAAAAATACGTCACGAGATGATATCGTATCTGAGGTACAGTAGTGGGCTACCGGTCTATAAAAACTTTGGTTCGTTGTCCAGGCTCAACGACTTATTTTGTTTCCGACGTCGATCGTAGGGTTTAATATCGATCCCACACTGACTGGTGAGCTGTGTTTTAATACCGAAATTTTCTTTTGTTCGTGCCAACCTAAGCTCGTGTATTCTTGACCCATAGTTTATGAACTGCAGGCACCCACTATTAATACTACGAGTTTTTGTGTTGAATGGTGATTTGTTATGTCGAGTAGATCCACGAACAACTCGTGAACCGCGACGGCATTTCGTGTGCCCGAACTCCGAAAATAATGAATTAACTCTAATTCTGCTACGAAATAATATAAAATTGCAAATGTAATCTAATCAATTTGTTGTTTTGCCCAGATTGCACCCCCGCACCCTGCCGCACCTGAAAATATTAAATACTAGAGAATAAAAGGCCCCTCCGCCCCCACGGCGGTAGGGCCACAAGTGTGAGCGGCTCGTATTAAAAGTAGTAACTCAATAGGAAGAACGCTACTTTTATTTCCGTTGTTTTATTATTTCGGGTGCTTATGATTTATGAAAGTTGAAGCTCATGCTACACATTGTCGGATGTCAAGAACACTTGGGATTTTTTGGGCAAACATATCGAAGGATTGCTTGTTTCTGTCTCAAGGCAGGATAACCATCATAAAGTAACAGCTGCAAACAAGGAAATTATATGCAGAGGGGGTTGTCGCTCGATGCTTCCTTGGAAGTCAACGGGGAGGAGGTTGATGGTGTAGGGGTAATTGAACACGTAGGTGGGCACCTGGTTCTCGTAGTATTCGGCGGTTGCAAATCACCGTTTTAGGTGTGGACTTATTGGGGCCTGGGTGAATCATGTATCATGTTGGCACACAGCAGCAGCAATTTTCCAGGGTTCTTTACGGTTAACTGTCCATGCACGGCGGTGCGTTTTTTTTTTCCCCCGAAAATCCTACGGTCCGGCTCGGTGCGGTTTTTAGAAAGCAAAAATATTGGGGTGCGGTTCGGTGCGGTTATCCGATATTGGGAATCCTACGGTGAGGTTCGGTTTTACCATGCATCCTACGGTGCGGTTCGGTGCGGTTTTCAGAAATCGGGAATCCTACGGTGCGGTGCGGTGCGGTATTCAGAAATCGGGAATCTTACGGTGCGGTTCGGTGCGGTTTTCAGATTTTGAAAATCTTACGGTGCGATTCGTTTTTTTCATGCAGCCTACGGTGCGGTTCGGTGCGGTTTTCAGAATTCGGTAATGCTACGGTGCGGTTCGGTGCGGTTTTCAGATGTCGTGAACCCTACGGTGCGGTTTGGTTATATTTTGTTTCCTACAGTGCGGTTCGGTGCGGTTTTCCGAAATCGCAAAACCTACGATGCAGTGCGGTGTGGTTTTCAAGAGGGCAAAAAGGAAAACCGCACCGTAAAGAACCCTGTAATTTTCACTATTGATAATAAGGCTACGTGCACATTGTCGGGTGACAAAAATGAAATACTAATGTGACATGTACAATATACCAACCAGTCCCATATTAGAAATAATGGATGGAAAGACGAACAGTTGAGACATACCCATAGATCCCCTTGTCCCCCATTTTGCGCATATGCTTGCACGGTTTTGATGAGTCGCTTAGTGTTCTGTACGTGAATCATCATTTAATGCAGTAACCCCGTGATCGCGCGCATGCAAGAGAAAAATAGGGGAAATTATACCAGAGTAGAAAATAGGGGAAGAAATAGTATTACATTAATGTGATACGTATCATGAACACAACCAAAGATAAAAGAGCTGCCAAACAGTAACTTTTAGTTATAGAGACTTTGCGCATAGGTTTCCTTTGTTTCCGTGGTTTTCTGCCTTTTTCGGGAATGTTATGAGTGGTCAACGCTGAAGATCATAATGTTGCACATTGTCGGATGGCAAAAATGATGATAATGATAATGATGAATATTATTCCATTTGCCATCTGACACTCCATCACCAGTGTGGTACGAGAGAGTGTGCTCTGTCTTATGAACTCGTATACTCGTACCTGCACATATACATACGTAGGAAGTGCCCGGTAACCTCTTGTCGGAGATCACCGTAAGGATCTCCCATGCTAAGTATCACCAATTCACCCTGTTCATAAGATCTCGAATTGTGCCAGTATACTCGTACGTATATACGACGCGGATACGTAGTTGATGACAGGTTCGTACATACCACAGACAACACATACATACGTCAACCCGACACTGTGATACACCATCAGCACGAGTACGTATACGAGTACCATCACCAGTGTGGTACGAGAAAGTGTGCTCTGTCTTATGAACTCGTATACTCGTACCTGCACATACATAGGAAGTGCCCGGTAACATTTTGTCGGAGATCACCGTAAGGATCTCACACGCAAGTATCACCAATTCACCCTGTTCATAATATCTCCGTCTCTTATCGTACAAACTCGACGTCAGATGTCGTGTGATCAACAACCTGGCGTCTCCTCGACACGTACACAGACAAGAAAGAAAGTGCCACAGGCTCAAGCTGTGAACCTGGAGCCCGTATTAATACTTGTACGAGTACGTGTGTACGACGGGAATACGTAGTTGATACCGGATACGTATCATACAAGAAAAATTATCGCATTTTTTCAAGTTTAACATTTTGACATATCGATCGACGAACCCAACGACTGCGTCATGAACTCTGAACGCATCGCGCTGGTGAGGACCTCCGATCCACCCTAGTGTCACAGTTATCACGCCTCGGTCGATGATATGCGGAGGACGCCGAGCAGGCGTCTGATGAAAACACAGCTGGCAGCTGATGAGTTCAAAGCAGAACACGAGAAATCTCCGGTCGCAAGAACGCGACATTGTTTTAAGGTTTTTGGACGAAGACCGTCGGACGCCGCAAGCAACCGCTCGCCCCCTAGACTACGAATCGTAATGATACCTTCGAGGCCGCTATGTACACTTGCTGGCCTTCCCCGGTACAAAGTTCGTTAGTCGTGGACTGAGTCTATGTCGAGATCGGAGGTCAATCGCCGCATGCAGAATATATGTTCTTTTTGTGATTGATTTGAGAATTGGGCATCAAAGGCAAACTGCTGTCGTACGAGTTTTTTTTTTTTTTCCATCAGCGCTACTCGAAGTTGCTATGATAAAGTGGGCATCAAAGATCACTTGATTAAAATATTGTTTTTTGGGCATCAGACGAACTATATCTATCTAAAAAAACTATAACAGGGCACAAATACTGCATACTCTGCTTACGTTCTTTTTCTCTTGCATGCGCGCGATCACGGGGTTGCTGCATTATATGATGATTCACACAGAACACTAAGCGACTCATCAAAACCATGCAAGCATATGCGCAAAATGGGGGACAAGGGGATCTATGGGTATGTCTCAAGTGTTCGTCTTTCCATCCAATATTTGACTGATAC
The DNA here is from genome assembly GCA_008828725.1 of Saccharina japonica. Lineage (NCBI taxonomy): Eukaryota > Phaeophyceae > Laminariales > Laminariaceae > Saccharina > Saccharina japonica. The sequence continues at coordinate 463,268 of MEHQ01002037.1, forward strand.
TGGTAGGTATATTCTACATGGCATATTATTAGTATTTCATTTTTGTCACCCGACAATGTGTACGTAGCCTTATTATTAATAGTGAAAGGCCCAAATACTCCGAGTACTGGGAGTATGAGCAGTACTTATCTTCGAGTACAAGCAATACTGGAGTAAAAACATCTAAATTACTCGGAGTACTCCCGAATATCGAGCAGTCGTTGAGCAGGATACGTATATAAATATCCCTAACTTAGTCTTGTTGCGTATGTCTTCAAATGTATGCGTCTGTCCCCCCTGGCCACATATCTTATAAATATGTTTTCCATCGAACAACCCGCATTGATTCCGAGTCAATCCCCTTCGTTTCTATTACCAGGTACGTATCATATACAAGAAAAAAATCGCATTTTTTCAAGTTTGACATTTTGACATATCGATCGACAAACCCAACGACTGCGTCATAAACTCTGAACGCATCGCGCTGGTGAGGACCTCCGATCCACCCTACGAGCGTAGTGCCACATGGCCTATCGGGAGGTGTGACATTCGACCCAAGGTGTGTTTCCTACCGAAAACAATACTTTAATCAAGTAATCTTTGATGCCCACTTTATCATAGCAATTTAGAGTAGCGCTGATGGAAAAAAAAAAAACAGTTCGCTTTGATGCCCATTTTTGTCAAATCAAACATATATTCTACAGGCGACGGTTGACTTTCGATCTCGATATAGACTTCGTCCACGACTAACTCACTTCCTACAGGGCAACGCCAGCAAATAAGCATAGCGGCCTCGAAGGTATCATTACGATTCGTAGTCTAGGGGGCGAGCGGTTGCTTGCGGCGTCCGACGGTCTTCGTCCAAAAGCTGAGTATATATAGTTCGTCTGATGCCCAAAAAACAATACTTTAATCAAGTGATATTTGATGCCCACTTTATCATAGCAACTTAGAGTGGAGCAAAAGCAAACAAAAAAAAAATATATTTTTTTCTCCCACACATTCAAAGCACGCTTCTCCCTACGCCGCAATGCCCGACACCGTCTTCTCACGTCGCAGGCTGGCATACTGTAGTACAACTCGTACGTGCGCCGTGCTTGTCGTCGTGGCCACGCGATCTGCCTGCTCTACGTACGAGTATTGCAGCAGTGCGTTGTTTGCTAGATTGTTCGTTCATCCTCGCTCTGGTCTACTCGTATCGTATGATACGTACGTCGCCTTCTGTCACCGTGCGCGACGAAAGCACCACTGCTTTAGAAACGGACGGGTCTCTGAAGGCCCCTAATAACATCCCCTCCTCCGCTCTGCTCGTGTTCAAAGCCGTCCCGAGTTCGCGAAGCTTGGTCATGTTGCATGGCCTACTTACCAGACCAGGGGTGGTCCTGAGAAAACAAGCAATACTATTTCCACCCCATACCAGGTACCAGGTAGCAGGTACCAGAGAGCACCAACAACCGTCCTCAAGTCAAGCACCGCCACCACCACCACCACCACCAGCTGACACCAGCAGCAGCAGAAACGTGTCGCTGGTGGTGGTGGTTGTGGTGGTGTGTGTTTGCGGTAAACAAATCTCGATCACTCTCCAAGGGATGGCAAGAAATAGACCATTTTGTCGAATGCGGCGCAATACTCGTATGTGATACCAGGTACTATACGTACCAGGCTAGACCGTGCCGCGAGACACCATCATAGCTCTTCGACGATACATCACGTTCAGAGCGATGCACAGGTGACATGCTCACATGACGTTTCATGAGCCTCATCATGCTGTCATCTATGCTGTCTGTGCACGTACGTACGTACGTACGTACATAAATGTACCTGTTGTATTACGTCGTACGAAAAATTGTCAACTTCGATATGATAGGCTGCTGCAGCAGTACGACGTACGACGACCACACTGCTGCCGTACGTATACCCGGGGACACGATCAGCGCATTCCGTATTCCCGGGGACAGCCCAAAATATGTAACTGCTGCCTGGTTGCATACGTACGATATAAAACAATACGTAAGGTGTTAATGTCGTATGGTATGCTTCATTGCTACTCCGTCGCCCTTTACGGTGCCAAGCACTGGCAGTCGACCGATGAATTAATTACAAATGGAACTGTCGAGAGCGCATATTATAGCGTGGGTAAGCACAATTCGACGAAAGTTGACGAGGGAAGAAATTGCTGAAATCTTCTCGCGGTAAAAAGCAAGGCAAGCATCGTAGTGGGGGAGGAGGGAGGAGAGCCTACTTTGTGACCCCGGATCTGAGTTACGACTAGGAAGGAGAGAGAAAGGAAGGGCGAAGATAATAAATGGGATGAACAAAAAAAAAAAAACTGTACGATAGTACGTGCGTAACACAGCCAGCAACCAAAATAATGCTGCAGAGTAGTATTTGTGCCCTGTAATATTTTTCACGAAAAAATCGGTATGCATGCATGCACGAGTCAAAAAATGATCTCGATCATCCGCACAGCCAGTCTCGCGAGCGGTTTTGCAAGACCCTTTCGCGATGACCGCGAGACAGCCGAACAACGAACAACTTTTTCTTCTTCTTTTTTTAAATCCTCCGGCGGATGGGTAAAAATAAAGCTTACGCCCTCCACACTTCCACGTCTCACTGCGTGTCGTGTGTAAATCACCTCGGAGGTATCAGCCCTTGCTACCTACGACTCCGGAGACTTGAGCATGTTGACCCGACACACAACAAACAACGTGCTCTCAGGAAGCAACCAGCCCCCCCTGGCCACATCTATTATAAACATGTTTTCCATCAAACAACCCGCATTGATTCGGAGTCAATCCCCATCGTTTCTATCTCCTTGACCATATATTTGTATTCCTATTAGGAATATTCGTAGTCAATTCGTTTCCTATTTATTCCTGCATATTATTTTTAATTTGAGCCTCCATTATCTCCATTACTACTTGCTTTAATGGCCCTACCGCCGTGGGGGCGGGAGGGCCTCTTATTCCCTAGTATAATAGATAGATACGTAAAACGTTTTTTGTTGTTGTGCGGTTTGACGCGTAGAAGCACATACCCAAACAAAAATAGCTTGGAAGAGTGCGGTAAACCAAACCGACCGGTACATAAGGTTTTGTGATTTATAAAAAGTGAAATCACGATCTGATATTCTTCTCCCTCTTTCGTGAAATTAATTAATTATTATTACACAACACACATACACAGACTCCTAGAACACTAAACCTTCCTTTCTACCCGTCGACATCCAGCACCTATTTTTTACTGATGAACACACCGATCGATATACAGCGGCCCTGCGCGCACGAGGCCCCGGCTGCTGGAGGAAGCAAAAATACGTTTTTATATAAGGGGGGGTAATTATTAATTTTCTGAATTGGGGGAGACGAAATACATACTATCGTCCAGACGACACGATACCCCAACATAGCTGCGGTACTCGTGGATTTGATTTGCCGCATAATACCTGGGTACGAACTGCGAACTGGCCACACCTGTTGTTGTACCATTAATAATAATGTACTATTGCTGTACGTACAATGAAGTACATACATTATTAGTGGCGGTTGTTGCACGCAGGGCATTTCAATTGTTTTGTCGTGGCTACTGTTTTGTAGTAAATGCGCCTGACACGCAACCCAACAGTATATTATATCCCAGGACCGGTATAAGGGCATACAGCTGACTCTGCTGCGTACACCGATTGTGGACAGCAAACGGCTCCCCAAAAGCATTCGCTGGGCGCTGGCGAACACGCACGTGGCGGCCTCGAAACCTCGAGGAGGAGGCGGCACAGCGCAAACAAAAACGAAGCAAAACACCCTGATAATCCAGGCGAGGCCGGGCAGACAACCTGTGAGATTTACATCTCGCGAGCCGGGCCACACTACAGCAGCACATATCACGCAGAGGACAGAGAGTATAAAAAGTTCAGTACGAAGACTACACACACAGAGAGTACACAATTATTCTACCGGTACAACAGAAGAAGTGACTGCTGTATACAGAGCAGTACCGACAGCATAGCACAGAGCACATACAATGAACAATACACAACGATTGAGTACACAGAGCACACACAGTTATATATACTGTAGTTGTTGTGCTGGAGAGCAGAGTGTGCACACAATAAATAATACACAACGAGGTATCACGACTGTTCTACGCTGTACAGATGAGTATATGCACAAGATAGTTAGGACAGAGCTGCTGCCCGACGAGTCCCGCCCCGGCCCTAGATAAGAGTATTTACTACCTTTTGGGCGGGTACCCTGGTACGCGTTTAGCAGCCGAGTACTCGTCTAAGGGTACCCGTCGAACACCTGGGTACCCCGTTGCCCGGGGCCCAGATTGTTGGCGAGTATGAAGTGTTATCCATACCCGTGACGGGTATTGGCTGTTTTGTTGTTTTCAATCACTGCTGTACTGCGTGGGTACGTCTAATCAGAGGAGGAAGTTTTGCTGGAATCGCATACATCAAACATGCACACACGCATACACAAGAAAAACTGAACACAGCAGCAGCCGTTAGTTGTGGTTCGTAGCTGTCACAATCCCCTGCTAGCTGTGTGCTACGGGTCGTGCGGACGCAAACAGGACACCACAGCCGACACAAAGGCAACAATCTGAACAGCGGCTACTACGTGTTATGCAGCTTCTTACTACTGCTGCTACTGCTGCACCAAAATACTCGTATTCGTACGTGTATGTAGATCGTCCTATCGTTAGATATAGAGAAAGGTAAATACAACATGCCTACTGTACTCGTACTTGTACTGTACATACTGTAGTACTCGTAGACCCTTGTATGCACGTACTCTACGTAGATCCCCAAATATTGGAAGCAAATTTATAAATTTACAGAAAATGCGCATGTGATTTTCCAAGCGTCTCCTACAACTGGTACTACTGCTGTACACAGCCCAGACAGCAGAGCAGACGCATGCAACCTGGTATCAACTACTGCTGTGCACGACGCTTGATGTACGCCTCGTTCAATATCGGTGTGGTCCTTGCTGTCTCGTGCGTGGTGCGTACTACTCTGTGTGTTCCGTTCATATGGCGGGTCAAAAACGAACCATCAAAGTTCATACGCGGATAAAAACACAGTCGTATGACAGGTTCTCATAGTAGTTGCGAGGCGGTGTCAAGTCGGAACGTCTCCCCTGAGGTATTTGCCATAATTTGCGACTTTGAAGGCCCAAAGCACGCCCCACGGGCCTCGGCCGGGACCCGCACTTGCGCCGTGGCGTACACGCGCCCCCCCTGCGTACCCCGCAGCCGACAGCGCGAGAAAAGACCCGCGGCCGGAGATGAAAAGTGAAAGTATTCCGGGGAAATGTCCATTTGGTACCTAGACATATACCACGTTTTCAAACCGGGTCGTGCCTATATGTGCAGGTAAGAGTACGAGTATCGGTCAGGAAATATGTAGACACGCGGCACAGGCATGCCACCATTGACCTTCGATCTCGACATGGACTCAGCCCACGACTAACCCACTTCGTACCGGGCAAGGCCAGCAACTATACATAGCGGCCTCGAAGGTATCATTGAGATCCGTGGTCCCAACAGGTATCGCCGATCGATGTGTGAGGACTACAGTTGTGACTCGCACACGATACCACCCACGAGAGATGTTGGTTTGGAGTCTTCAGTATGACAGTTACGAGTCAGTTTGGCGTCGGTTCGGGCTATTAACCTTTTGTAGGTTACACCGCATTTTTGTCTTTTGGACCTGGGTGTGAAAGCTCCTGGACTCCTGAGGGCACTCCTCGTTGCCCCTACCCTGTGGGACGACTAATAATACAATGACTTGAAGCCAACACGCCACACGAGTACGAACACTCTAGAGTCTCGGCGAGCCTCATGGGGGCTAGGTGGGTGACCTTCGAGCTCAAGTATTAGATCAGGGCCTTGCTTTCGCGAGCTGAGAAAGAGCAGCGGAGGAATGATGCTCACGATTTCGAAGCAACCAAGAATGCGAAGCGCAGGAGGAGTCCGGTGGGAAGCAACAGCTAACCATCGCTGTGGTGCAGCAGGGAGGGATGCTATACCACCATCGTCGGAACCGTCCGATGGTGACTGTGGGAACCGGGAGGGGAATCCCATAGGTGAGGGGTCTTTCAACACGCACGGCTGTCCGGGTTACCGGTGTTTTTGGAGACTTTGATGGCTTTCTCCATGCTTGTACAGCAGCAGCAGCGTGCAGCGTTGTATGTATGTGGGACGGAGAATGTTCTGAAGCTGGGCAAGGAGACCGTGTTTGAGGTGGTGGATGATCCCGCAGTCGATGTCGTGGAGTCGACGTCGTCAGCTAATGCTGCTGTATGTGTGTACAGCAGTACGTAAAGCCCTACGGTGGAGCAGCTGTAGGCAAGGTGTAGCAGCAGTTTACGTCCTACGTATGGTGGGAGTATAACCTTACGTACCCCTGCTGTGTGGAGGGGGGGAGGACGTACAGCAGCAGCTAAAAAGTCCTACGGAGTACCAGTCGTAGGCACCTCCTTCGTGTGTGGCGAGAGGGGGATTGCAAAGTCGTGCGACATGAATATGCCGTACGCGCTCCACTTCAGAAGGTTGGTTGTGGAGGAAGCAGGTGTGGTGGTAATCGGAAACGAGGGGAAGCATGTCTGCATATTCCGCGGAAAGTCGCACGGCCGCCAGCTGTGTGGGGGGTTGTTTGGTGGGGCAAAGTCGCGCCGCATAATAGCCGCGTGCATTCTGCTGCTGGAAAATCAGCGGTGGCAGGAACCGGACGTGGGGTAATCGTGGGCTGTCTGCAGCAGTACCAATATAACGATGGGGTTTCGTCCGGGTGGCAATAAGTCGAGCGGCATGGCCGCACGCACTCCATGATAAGCAGCAGCAACAGCAGCAGCGGGGGGAGTCACGGAGAGAGCAGATCTGGGTGTTTCGTCAGCCGGAGCTTCATGAAGGGTCCGGCAACATCGCGGGGCGTGGGGGACAGGTCTGGTCATTGTGGTGGGATTTTCGTAGGAATGATTTGTTTTTACGATGAATACACCAGTCGATCGAAATTTATTTTGGTCGATGAATGGGTATACGTAGCCTGTTTCTCCTGGTAGTTTTGAACTGTATTTTCATGTTCAAATCAAACAGTCTTGTAAATCCGAAAAACTTGTAGTGTTTTTCTGGTATAGACAGGACCAGAAGGGGACTGGTAGAACTGAAATGTATATGTTTAACAGTTTGGAGAAATATGGGTATGTTTTGTTCGCGGCCAAGGGTGGAGAAGCCGTGGATGGTAGATTTTGTATCGTCTAAGATTCATTTTGGATGGTGTACGTAACCGTTTTTCGCCTTGTAGTTTTGTAATGTAGTTTCATCTTCAAATCAAACAGTCTTTGTAAATCCGAAAAACTTGTAGTGTTTTTCTGGTATAGACAGGACCAGAAGGGGACTGGTGGAACTGAAACCTACATTTTGAACGGTTAGGAGAAATAAGGGTACGTACGTATGTGCACCTTGAGAGGTGTATTACTGGTATGTGGTATTGGTGGTGACTACTGATTTTATTGAATTTTGCGGGTATCTTTTGTTTTTGGGCTGTCTATTACTGATTGCAAAATGAAAGAGGGTAAGCTTATTCATGATTGATTAGTTGTTCTACCAATGATAGCAGTATCATTTTGCGGACAGTTGTTTGCAAGGGAGAATGGTACGTAAAGTGTCGTTTGCGATTCGGGTTGGATTTCTGAATGATGGGAAAATTGTCGTTCGTTCCGGGTAGAGTCGTAGATGGTACGAGTACGTATTATAGGAGAGATATTGATTGGGTCCATCCCGATTGAACCCCCAAAACCCCCTTTGGTCCCAGAACGGTGTTTTGATGTGGACACGCTGTCTTGCAATTCCAGCTCGCCATGTGTGGCGTTCCCCGAGGGGTATAGCGGTTGGTATGGACAGTTTGTAAAGTCAAGTTTTACGGTTTAAGGGGGGGGCGAGGGTAAGTACGCCTTGACGGGTGTATTTGTGTTGTACAGTATGAGTGATTACACTGACTTTTTGGTTCGGCTGGCATCTCTTTGTGGCTTCATATTGAGAGACTAGATTCAGAGTCACGACTACAGTAGTCATTCAACTACCAACATTGTTTTTCCGAACTTGATGGGTGGTTGCAATCTTGTCTGGAAATTCAAAGGGGGATATGCTGAGGATTTGGTTTGATGCACAAGTAAGTTTTGTTTTTGCAGTTGTCATTGCAATGAAACGTGGTGGCTTGTGGATGGTCAGATAATTCTTCTGTAGCTGGGAGGGATAAGGCTACTTTTAGCGTTGGGTGAATCCTATGTTGCGGAGAAGAATATTTGCTATATCGCTTTACCGTTATGATTGGTGAATCTATTACGGTAGTAGGGGACAAAAGGGGTTTTTGTCCGGGGAACCTCGCGATCTCTGGCATTATATGTTTCGCCTTAGTTTTTACTTCTTATGCGCAGCTGCTGTTGTAGTCTCTTTTTGTGATTGCAATAGTGTGTGAGTGGGAGTGTGGAAGAGGTTTTCGCTCATGAGGATGAGTTTCCTCTTGCCATTTTTGTTTTAGGTGATGGAGTTGAGTCTGTTATTGTTGGTTCGTCACTGTCGCCGCTGTCTTGTGAAGAATCCGGGAGGGTGTTGGTTTGGAGTCTTCAGCATGACAGTTACGAGTCAGTTTGGTGTCGGTTCGGGCTATTAACCTTTTGTAGGTTACACCGCATTTTTGTCTTTTGGGCCTGGGTGTGAAAGCTCCTGGACTCCTGAGGGCACTCCTCGTTGCCCCTACCCTGTGGGACGACTAATAATACAATGACTTGAAGCCAACACGCCACACGAGTACGAACAAGAGATACCAGGTACCAGGACTCGTACTGCCAGATATATGTGCAGGTATATACGAGTACGAGTATAGCATCCACGAGAGAAACAAATGTACATTTCTGGTATGATACGCAACACCACACAGCACTCACTCCGTCGTCGTAGAAATGAGCGTATGTATGTGTGTGCAGGTACGAGTATATACGAATACGTAAGACAGATGGTATACTGATGAATGGTGTATGACGACTATTAATAGACAAAAACTCAGCCCACGACTAACCCACTTCGTATCGGTCAAGCCCGGCAAATGTACATTTCTGGTATGATACGCAACACCACACAGCACTCCGTCGTCGTAGAGAGCGTATGTATTTGTGTGAAGGTACGAGTATATACGAGTACGTAAGACAGATGGTATACTGATGAATGGTGTATGACGACTCGACATAGACTCAGCCCACGACTAACCCACTTCGTATCGGTCAAGGCCGGCAACTGTACATTTCTGGTATGATACGCAACACCACACAGCACTCCATCGTCGTAGAAGATCGTTGCTGCTGTGCGATTACTCACTCAATTGATAACGAAGTTACGATTCGATGCTATATGTTATGCCGCTTGACCCTGTCATAACCCGCCGCATTCGAAACTGCTTGCGAGTTGCGAGTATCATACGTGGTGACCGCTTCCGACTACTGTTACACGACAGCACCCAGGAGAGCATTGCTATCAATACCGGTACCTGTCAGGTACCTGTCACCCGGTGTGATCACACCCGCACGATACCTCTTGGAGAATGCACCGGTACCTGGCACCATGAAAGTGGCTGTTTTATTTGCCTTAGTCTTTCCGTTAGTGTGTTGTATGTCTTGGGCAGAGGCCTTTCTTTTTCACGCGAGTGACTCCTCCTCCTGCTGCTGACGATAGGGGACACTCCGTCTAGACGGATGGAAATGCCTCGACGCACGCCCTTGGCTGACTGACTGCTTGCCGGTTACCCGTCTCCTCACATCTTTGCTCGTGGCGGTTGTTGTACGAGTATATATATGATGTGTTGTTGTTGTGTCGTACGATGGTCCGCCTGATTTCGTTGCATCGGCGGACACAGTGCGTGCGAGACACGGCTACGTACGAGTACTTGACGTATGACATTGTGTTGTCTGGTATGTGTGACTCGTTTGTACGATACGAATAGACGGAATTGCAATCGTGCACCTGAGTGCAGCAGTGCAACACAACAACAACCACTTACTCCCTTCTTTCTGTCTTTCGATAAAAAACAACAACTCTTAGGAAGCAGCCAGCCCCCCCCCCCCGCCCCCCTGGCCATCTATAATACATACACTAAAACCAAGTCGATTTGGATCCTCCTAGAAAAACTAGTATAACTCCGACTCCAAGACGGAATTAAGTCAATTTCGGTTCCTCACACTGAAATCAAGTCAACGGTAACCACTCACACAAACCAAGTCAATTTTGAGCCATACACTAAAACCAAGTCAATTTCGATCCCCCCAGAAAAATTAATCTAATTTCGGTCCCAAGACGAAATCGCGTCGAGTTCGGTTCCTCACACTGAAATCAAGTCAACTGTAACCACTCACACAAAACCAAGTCAATTTTGGCGAGCTTGCCAAACCTACAGTGAGTCAATTTTGACCACCCGCAAAACTCAAGCCAATCGATCCCCACCCTCAAACCAAGTCTATTTCGCCCCGCACTTTACGACCGAGTCAAATTCGATCTCCACACTAAAGGCAAGTCAATTTCGAACACAAAACTACTGTATCAGTTTTCAAGGCCGACACTGAACTCAAGTTAATTTCGATCCCCCATTTAAAGCAAGACATTTTCAATGCCCCGACACAAAGACCAAGTCAATTTCCACCACCCACTCAAACACTGAGTCAGTGTTGATCCGGTGTAGCAATGAAGTCGATTTCGTCCCCCACACTGAAATTAAGTCATTTCCGACAAACACAGCTTCGATGCCCATACTACTGTACTGTAGGAATATTTCGTTTTCGGCCCGCAAACAAACCCCAAACATATTCGACCACCCAAACAAAAACACAGTCGTGTACCAGGTGAGGATGACGTACTGACTCTTATCATACTGGTAGATTATTCAAAACGAGTACAAGCATCATCCCACCACATTGCCATGCTCGTATACCGCGAGCAGTCCACCACGACATTGGCTGCGCACAGCACCTCGGACACTGGGTGTCCGATCGGGTAGCTACGAACTGTTCTGCTGCCGTATGTTGTCCTCAGCAGCTGCGACACTTAAACGGAGCATGAAGGCAAGTCTACCAACTGCCGATGTGTCAAAATTAATAATACCTTCTCCGATGAGAATGCGCATGATTTTTTAGTTTCGAAGATATGTGTCATCTGTAATTCTCTCACCGTAAACGTTTGCTCTGTACTATATGGCAATTTAATTGGTGACAGGCGGCGATCACGCCACTTAAACTCCAAATAAAAATCCAGCATAGATAGGCAGTCTCGATGTATCGATGGTCCAGGACATCGGAATTTGTGTAGGAGCCACCTCCGCCCGAAATACCAATGTTCTGATATCCTCGGTTTTCGGACCCTGCCAAGGCTTTTTTTACTTTGTTTAGTGGAATATATACCTATACCAATACCTATACAGTAGGTTAACTTTGACTTATGCGAGATATACATCGTACTAGGGAATAAGTGGCCCTCCCGCCCCCACGGCGGTAGGGCCAGATTGAAGTAAGTAGTAATGGAGATGATAAAGGGTCGAAATAAATATAATAGGAATACATAGGAAACAAATGGACGGCGAAGGTTAATAGGAGTACAAATAATGGTGAAGAAAATAGAAACGATGGGGACATAAACACAACCAAAGATACAAGAGCTGCCAAACAGTTAGACTTTGCGCATAGGTTTCCTTTGTTTCCGTGGTTTTCTGCTTTCGGGAATGTTATGAGTGGTCAACGCTGAAGGTCATGCTGCACATTGTCGGATGGCAAAGATGATGATAATAATGATAACATATAATACGCTGAAGAAGGCAGGAGAAGGCAAGAAACAATAACGAACATATAAACACAAGACTGTCAACCTGATAACTCCGGAATTAAAGAAGAGTAAACAACGTCGACAGCTCTAGCACAAAGCGTGTAGGGGCAAACCTATCCTCGGTTGTCAATATTACAATGTCGGCGGATTTCCAAAGTCTAGATATAGGCCAACATACGAGTATAAGTATCCGTGCATGAACACATCCCTGCGTAAATATAAACGATCTTGCTCAACGACTGTGGCCTTGGCTAGGGTGAACAGCCACCGTCGCCAGGTACGAGAGATGTGCTGTGTGCTGTCTTACGTACTCATATATCACTCGTATACCTGCCATACATACTCAGTACGAAGTGCTTCTTGGAGCCGGGTCGTGGATACCAAACACACACATATACTTTTTCTTCTTTGTTTTTTTTCCATCCCATTTATTATCTTCGCACTTCCTGTCTCTCTCCCTCCCTAGTCGTAGCTCAATCTGGGGTCACAAAGTCAGGCTCCTTCTCCCCCTCCCCCACTACGGTTCTGTGCCTTCATTTTTATCGCGCAGAGGGTTCCAGCATTCCCAACGCTCTCGATTTTCATCGAATTTTGCTAACTCACTGCTCTCGCGCTTTCCGCTAGTCAGATATTTTTTTGCAGAGAAAAAGTCCCTATGCGAGCATGACACTCGGCGGGGGCTCGAACTTCGACCTTAACCTAACAGGCTCGAGAGCACCTGCTACCACCGGGGCGACCGGCACTGCACTGTCAACTATCACGGAACATATGATCACCATGATCACACTTATAACAGACCATCACCATGTGTACGAGAGTAGTTTGTGAAACTGGTGATATCTCGCTACATAGACATACTATAGCTTTATCTTCTTTGGTTCGGAAGCTTTCCTCGGCATATCTTGGCACCTCACAGCCACTCTCAGCCTCTAATTGCCGAAGCAGAAGTAACTTGCTTCCCGAAGTTCTTTCTTTGCTTTCTTTTTTCTTCGCATGTTCGCGATTAATTACTTGCTTTGCATCCAGCTTTTTTTCATGTTTTTGTGCTCGTGCTTGAACACGGCAACGGGGAGGAGCGCGGCCCTATCGCGGGTATCGGCGGGCGCTGCCCAGTAGAGGGAGGGTCGGCAGGAGCGCGGTCGCCGTTTTCGTGGCTAGGCTTCGCGTGTCCATCGAGAGGTGGTCGCGAGGGGGCAGGGAGCTTACGAGGCTGAAAGAACCTCAGACGTTCGAAGTTTTTTTCGCGTGATTTCTTCATGCTCCAGGCATGCTCCCATAAAAATACTGCTGTACGTTTGTTTTTCGTTCATGTTTGTGTATACTGCAGCAGTACAATACAGCAGTGAGTGGTAGGCGGGTACTATACGTTCGGTTGTACGTATGTACAGCAGTGGGTGTTGCAGCGCAGCGCTGTTGGGTGCCGTGCGGTTCCGTGGCCTACTGCCGTGCGGACAGTGCTGTACCGTGATGTGCCTTCTCTTCTTCAGTAAATCTTACAGCAGTAGTAGTAGTACGAGTGTCGTTTCTTCCATAATGTGACATGTTCATATCGTGCATGAGTGAGTACGTTTTACGATACAGCGGTAGGCGGGTGCTATAACGTTCAGTTAGTTGCGTACAGCAGTAAAAAATAGTTGGCTGCATTGAACCAAGAATTTCTCTTGGCATTTTTATGTCGGTCCTTGCACCACATCGTGGACATCTTTTGCCCTTTCCTTTCGCGAGCGTAGCGGGTGGAGTGGAGTTTTTTGCTTTCTTCGCGATCTTTTTTCGTGTTGAAATATACTGTAGATATTCCCATTATCGTTTCTGTCCTGTATTTGCCGTCATACATATATAGGAGCTCTTGGCATTATCAAGTCGCCAGTTGCAGCCAGAATAATATTTGTTTCTGTTTTACGCTTTTCACATTCGGTTCCATTCTTCCTTCCGCGAGCGGAGCGGGCGGCGTTAGCCGCCCGCGCAGCGGAGCCCTTGTATGATATATACCTGCACATACATACATCTTGTCGGAAGCGCCCGGTAACATCTTGTCGGAGATCACCGTAAGGATCTCCCATGCAAGTATCACCAATTCACCCTGTCATAAGATCTCCGTATCTTATCGTGCAAACCAGATCTCGTGTGATCAACAACCTGGCGTCTCTTCGACGCGTACACAGACAAGAAGGAAAGTGCCACAGGCTCAAGCTGTGAACCTGGAGCCCGTATTCATACTTGTATTCATACGAGTACGCATGTACGACGGGGATGCGTAGTTGATACCAGGTTCGTTCATACCAGGTACCAGACAGCACATACATACATACTCGTACACGTCAAGTACTCGTACGACGACGGGGATACTTGGTTTTTTATACCAGGTACGTATCATATACAAGAAAAAAATCGCATTTTTTCAAGTTTGACATTTTGACATATCGATCGACAAACCCAACGACTGCGTCATAAACTCTGAACGCATCGCGCTGGTGAGGACCTCCGATCCACCCTACGAGCGTAGTACCACAGTTCTCACGCTTCGGTCGATGATATGCGGAGGGCGCAGAGCAGGCGTCTGACGAAAACACAGTTGGCAGCTGAGTTCAAAACAGAACACGAAAACTCTATCCGATCGCAAGAACGAGTGTTTTAAGGTTTTTCGACGAAGACCGTCGGACGCCGCAAGCAACCGCTCGCCCCCTAGACTACGAATCGTAATGATACCTTCGAGGCCGCTATGTATACTTGCTGGCCTTGCCTGGTATGAAGGTCGTTAGTCGTGGACTGAGTCTATGTCGAGATCGAAGGTCAATCGTCGCATGCAGAATATATGTTCTATTTGTGGTTGATTTGGGAATTGGGCATCAAAGCGAACTGCTGTACGAAGATTTGTTTTTGTTCATCAGCGCTACTCTAAATTGCTATGATAAAGTGGGCATCAAAGATCACTTGATTAAAGTATTGTTTTTTGGGCATCAGACGAACTATATATAATAGATAGATACATCGTACTCATCCAGTAATTAAGTTAATGATTTCTCCCACCCACACCCCCTTCCTTGTTGTATAATATAATCTACCATATGTAGCATGCACCTACCGTTTTTCTCGTTGGTGTAAACTATAATTATTCAAGATTAATTGCTACTGCAGTTTCCATCTACGTGAGAGGCGCACGGTATTTATTCTGACTGACCGGGCTCCTTAGCCATTAGGGGTAGGGGTGGATGACATTGACTATTTAATGGCTTGAGCTGCGAGTAGTGTGATTTCATTCTTTTTTACGAAACAGGGACACGATACATCAGTCAATTAGTCAATGCCTTCGAATACTACCGGTATTCAATCAAAAACACGCAAAATATATTGAAATTAGTGTGGAATATTTCAGGGGTACGCGCGGTAAAGGTCGGGACGGGAAAATGTGGTCGGGACGGGAACGGTACGGTACGGGAATGGGAAACCGTCAGATTTTTCGTTCCCGACCGCGATTTCCCGACCGGTACCATCGTCAGTTTCTGTTCCCGAGCTCTACCGTCCCGCGGTAATGGCCGTGTTCCCGTTCCCGACTGTTTCCCATCCCACTGTCTGCCCATTCCCGACTATTCCCGTCCCTCTGTCCGCCCAGTCCCGACTTTACCATCCCACCTGTCATGTGAGTGATTCCCGTCCCATTCCGACGCATGGGGCACGCTTTCCCATCCGCATTCACGTATTGGGCGTATTCCATTCATTTTACCGCCGGTTTTTTTCGTTTTTCCATCGCATGACCATGGATGGATGCAAGTGCGTTATTACTGCTTTTTAGTCGTATTATTTTCCGAACTAAAACCAAATCGTCACGCGCGATATATAATTTCCTTTTTTCTTATTTTCTCTCGTGTTTTTTCAATTTTTTTCTTTTTTTTTTTTTTTATCCTCCGCGCGGTATGGGTGTCAAAATAAAGCTTACGCCTCACATTCTCACGTCTCCTTCGTGCCACTTCGTGTCGTGTGTTCATTTCACTCATGCCCCCTGGAAGTATCAGCCCTTGCTGTCTACGACCTTCGGTAACTTGAGCATGTTGACCCGACCTGACCCCCGAAGGGGCCCGGTGCGGTGGGGATAGCCACCCGAAGAGTAAACTCTCCGGGTAGTGTGGAACTTGCCGCAGCTCATCCACTAACAAAAACCCAGGCCAAGAAGCCTTCCCGCCAGACTCGGATCATTTACGATCCACCCTACCCGTTTGGGCGTTGGTCCTCGGTTTTTTTTTAATTCAAAATTTAAACACGAAGTTCAAATTTGTATCAACCATTCAATCGGCCCGACTCACACCTCGCTATTTGAAATAATAGAACGTATAATAAATCGGTCGTACATTTGGGAAATTATTATGTCGAGAATAAAACCAAGAACACTCCCACCACCACCCGGCCCAAAGACAAAACATGGCATCAAGCATGGACGTTGTGGAGGTGGAGGATCCCGGCGGATCTGCTTCGGCGCCTCAAGCAGCGCCAAAGCAATCAGCCCCGGTTCCTGCTCCTATTGGCACTGTTTTCTCGAATATTATACTCGTACTCGAAGAAGACTTTTGATTATACCCTTTTCAGTCGTTGTCTCCAGCGTGTGTTCCCGACCGTGTTCCCAACAATTCCCGACTGCGTTTCCCGACCGTATTCCCGACCCGGTTCCCGACCCATTCCCCACCCATTCCCGATCCATTCCCGACTTATTCCCGACCTATTCCCGACCCGTGCACCGATCATTTCCCGTACCGCCGAAAAATGTTTCCCGTACCGTACCGTACCGTACCGTACCGCCAAAAATCGGTTCCCGTCCCGTCCCGTACCGCCAAAGAATCGTGTCTTCCCGTCCAATCCCGTCAACCAAATGGTTTCCCACCTTCCCGTCCCATTCCCGTCCCGCGGTAAACAGACGGGAACATTTTCCCATACCGCCCCTCGGGAAGACCCAAAAAAATTTCCGCCTGCGGCGGGCAAAACGGTCCCATCCCGTACCGCGCGGTGCCTTCGGCACCGCGCGTACCCCTGGAATATTTCTGGGTAAAACATGGCCGAAGACGAGCAGAAGTCTAGCACGAGGAAACATACGAAGGCTCATAGTACCCATCCACAGCAGTAGGATGTATGTATTCGCGTGATACAGACACACAACAGCACATGGTAAAGCATAGCCGAAGACACGCAGACGTCTAGCACAATTAAACATACGAAGGCCCATAGCACACACCACAGCAGTAGTACGTGATGAGTGCTGCAGCAACATCAGAGACAGGAAGAGGACGAGGAGGAGCCATACGAAGGTTTATAGCAGACACCTATAGCAGTCGTAAGACAGGAGCAGCAACAGCAGCGAGGCGACCGGATGGATGCGTGTCCCACGGGGGGAGAAGTAGTGGGTGTGTCGTGTGCGCGGTGTGAGTGGGAGTGTGTGCTGGGCTGCGAGAGGATGGAATTTGTGCGGCTCAGCGTTTTGTGGCTGTTTGGAATTTGGGGTTTCGTCGTTGAGGCATCAGGTCTTTTTCAGAAGGGGATTTTTTTCCGCAGCCCAGGTCACAAATAAGTGAAATATTTCTCTGGGTAAAACATGGCCGAAGACGAGCAGAAGTCTAGCACGAGGAAACACACGAAGGCTCATAGCACCCACCCACAGCAGTAGGATGTATGTACTCGCGTGATACAGACACACAACAGCACATGGTAAAGCATAGCCGAGAACACGCAGAAGTCTAGCACGATTAAACATACGAAGGCTCATAGAACACACCCACAGCAGCCACAGCAGTAGTACGTGATGCGTGCAGCAGCAGCAGAGGCAGGAAGAGGACAAGTACAGCTCGCAACAGCAGCCGAATGAATGATGTGTTGGAAGCAGGTGTGCGCAGCGGACGCACTGTAGCAGACGAACAGAGGCACGGAGGAGGATTATTGGGCGCAGAAGCGCAACCTCAAAGGCGCGTACAGCAGTGTTGCAATAAGAAGGAAGGCAGGGTTCTGTGGGGTGTAGTCGCGAGAAGGTGCCTTACAACCCCACAACAGCAGCAAACAATGCTTGGATGCAAATATCAGTGCCGGGGGGGGGGGACAGCAGCCGAATGAATGATGTGTTAGAAGCAGGTGCGTCAGTTTGCGTTGGAAGAGTCCCGGCAGTGTGCGTCGCAAAATGCCTCACCAGCGTTAGGTTGGCATGGCAGCCGAACAGAGCTTGGACGCAAATAGCAGTGTAGTGTTAGGTTGGCACGGCAGCCGAACGTAGCTTGGATGCAAATAGCAGGATAGCAGTGTCGGGGGCGTGTCCGACCCCCCCCCCCCGGCCACGCCGACAGTGTGCGTTCGAAATCCAGTACCAGAGCTTGGACGCAAACAGCAGTGTAGTGTTAGGTTGGCACGGCAGCCGAACAGAGCTTGGATGCAAATAGCATTGTCGCCCCCCCCCCCCCCCGACAGTGTGCGTTCGAAATATATGTACTGTATTTAAAAAAACGTTTCTCGTTCTTATATGAAAAGCCATTCTCAATTATAAAATCGGCAGTTTAGGGGTAAGGGGACTCGAGATAGTGTACCACGATACCATCCAGGACGACATCACGTTTCTTGAAGGCTTCAGTTCGTTACTGAACTCAACGTCGAGGAGGTGGCCGCTGGAACGCTACGATCCCCTCACCAATCTCTCTCACACGAGTGTGGTTGGACGCCCCTCCCTACACTAACACGCCCCGTGCACATTCATCTCAACGAAGCTCGCTGAGAGGCTGGTACATAGCTCGTACAAAAACGCAAGTGACGTCGGATGAGACACATTAACTTCAGTATTATTCGCACGTACTTGGCACTACACATTACGGCACGTACTGGCGCGGAGAACTTCGACCACGGCTTGCCCAGAATGCTTGTAAGGGTAAACCACCTACTGCTCGAGCTGGACAAAACAAATAGGAAGAAAAAAATACAAAGCGTGGGATGCGACCCGCTCGTTTCCCGCTGCACTGCACGTTACGAACGTTTAGCAAGCCACAGGTCAGGAAGCCATGATGGAGCCGTCCTAAAACGCCGAGCATAGTTTCTACTGCTTTGAAACTGCATCGTAAACTCCTTGAACCGGCCGGTGGAATGCCGTCTGATTATCGAACTCCAATCCTCGGTATGAGTTCCTTTACCATTCCTCTTCAACCTAGCACACCAATGTCAACCCCCACATCTTAAAACTGTCACCAGACAAAATACGCTACAGTGGTAAACCAACACTGCCTATAAAAACGGTGAGGTGCAAGCCTATATCGAACGGCGTTGATGTAACGGGTTATCCTATTTATCCATCGCCACACACTAGCCCTTCGTTCCCGAAAGCACCGCATCTTGGATAATGTTGGATAATGTTGTATAGTGTTGTATACCCGGTACCACGCAAGAGCCCGAACTACCCTTAAATAACACACACACCCCACAACCGTACACCCGGTGCTACGTTTTATGCGGTTTAGCTTCACTACTTATACTTAGTATGTACTTAGTATGTATACTTAGTATGTATTACCGGGGGTACGTTTAATATCAAACCTCTTCAGAAGTACGCCTGAAAACAGATACTGTAGTATCAATTCCTAAAACTGTCACACCACGGGGACACCTTATAATCATAGCACGCGTGTTGCTTGCTACAGCATGCACCGACAGTACATGAATTCCAGCATACAGTGAAGCACGCTCCACTACATGGCAACCACGACGATAACCCCCCAGTACCACACACCCCGCATCGCCTAAATTCCGCCGCGCCTCGAGCGACAATCTTGCCGAGTGTCACAGAAACAATCCGCATACCACGCCACGCCTGCTAAATTAACCTTTACCGCCTGTCTACATAGGCTGAGGCCCTTGCAGCAGCGATTAATTGGTCAGCTACAACGCCCCGAAGCGCCGACCGCAGCCACCAAATTTCCAGTCACAGCGCGCAAGGCCCTTCCACACCCCTTGCTGGTATACATTTAAAGGACTAGAGAGGGAACACATGTCCAAACCGTATCATCATCTCCGCAACGGTCACATCAAGCCGCGCGGGTTTCTGAGCTTCAGCACGCGTGTGAGGCAGTCCTCCAAACCGTTGCGCGACACGCGAGCAGCAACGAAGCGAAGCGCTCATACTGCCACGCAGCCACACGAAACCAAACATGTTATTGTGTATCGGGCTTGGCATACTGTTTTGCTTAGGTTTACAGCTCCTCACATTGAGCTCCAGACAAGCTAATATAGGTCCTATGCCTACCATAGCACACATCTGTTCGCTTCAATCTCCGAGCTAACCTGCTTCCTCCATTTCGGTACTCTGAATTGTGGCGGTCCTACGCCGAGTAGGGGCAGTGACCCTACCAGGCTTGGCGGTGGTACCTCAAGTTCCGGCGGTTCTACTTCGCTTTGCGGCAGTGGTCGCGTTGAATTTTTGTGCTTCTACGAGCTGCGACGGTTCTACTTGGAGTTGCGATGGGACGCATGCTACGCTAGCGTTGCACCAATAATGCTTGGGGCTTCTCCCTGGAGGGTCTTTGCCCTTCACACAAAGCAGGATTTTGAATTACAATTATAGCTTACAGTAACTGGTTTAATAATCCTGCAGTACAGTAGGTATATCACCAAAAACATACAGTAGTAAATAAACTACGGCAATCACCTTTATATTTTCCGATCATGTACGGTATTTCCACAACCACGAGGACCCGCCGGCCATAAAACTATTGATATATTAGCCGAAGTGTGATACCCCTATCGTAGCACACCTGGCGGTGCTGCGGCGACTTTCGGCGGTGCTACTGCGACTTGCGGTGGTTCTACAGTGATTTGCGGTGTTTCTACTGCGCGTTGTGGCGGTGCTGCTGCCAGCTTGGGCGGCGCTTCTGCAAATCGGATCAGTGCTACTGCTCCCTGCGGTGGTGCTAGTCCCGGTTTAGGCTGTGCTACTCCCAGCTGCCGTTGTGTTGATTCAAGCTGGGGCTGGACTTCTGCTTTTTGCGGTGGTGCTAATCCCCGTTGAGGCTGTGCTACCCCTAGCTGCTGTTGTGCTGCTGCGAGCTGGGGCGGTACTACTTCTTTCTGCCGTGGTGATAATCCCGGCTGATGCTTTGCTACTCCTTGCTGTCGTTGTGCTGCCCCGAGCTGGGGCGGTACTACTTCTTTATGTAGTGGTGATAATCCCGGCTGATGCTTTACTACTCCCGGCAGCTGTTGTGCTGCTGCGAGCTGGGGCAGTTCTTCTTTCCTCTGCGGTGGCGAAAATCCCGGTTGTCGCTGCACTACTCCTGGCTGTGGTTGTGCTGCTGCAAGCTGGGGCGGTGCTATTTCTTTCTGCGGTGGTGCAAATCCCTGTTGACGTTGTGATACTCCCGGTGGCACTTGTGCTGCTACGAATTGGGGCGGTGCTACTCTTTTTTGCGGTAGCGCAAATCCCTGTTGGCGCTGCACTACTCCTGGCTGCTGTTGTGCTGCTGCGAGCTGGGGCGGTGCTACTTCTTTCTGCGGCGATGAAAATGCCTGTTGACGCTGTGTTACTCCCGACTGCCGTTGTGCTGCTGCGAGTTGGGGCGGTGCTACTTTTTTCTGCGGTGATGCAAATCCCTGTTGACGCTGTGCCACTCCCGGTTCCGGTTGTGCTACTGCAAACTGGGGAGGTGGTACTTCTTTCGGCGGTGGTCCAATTTCCTGTTGACGCTGTGTTACTCCCGACTGCCGTTGTGCTGCTGCGAGTAAGGGTGGTGCTGCTTCTTTCCGCGGTGGTGCTGCAGGTAATCCCTGCTGACGCTGTGCTACTCCCAGCTGCCCTTGTGGTGCTGTGAGATGCGGTGGTGACACTGCTTGCTGCCGCGGTTCTACTCCGAGCTGCTCAAGAAGCACGGGGGGCAGCCACACGCGGAGCACTTCATCAGCCGTGTTAAGGACCGCTTCACTAACTTGATCCCTAAACAATCGAGAACCTGGTAGCGCCCCTGCCTCTTCCCCCGGGTGCTCGTCGATGTGCTTCTTGTTGAAGGTGAAATCGTAGTTGACCGCTCCATTTGCGGTGTCGTTGACAAGATCAAACGGAAGCTGCAAGCCCACCATGTCAAACCAAGTGTGGTGCCACCCTAAGGGGTTAGCGAGAGCCTTTCGGTACCAAAACTCCGTAGACTGGTGAGCGAGCGAGCCGGAGAAGAGGGTGTAGCGCACCGCCAGCCACTGGCACATGATCGGCAATTTCATGGCCACAAATTCTTCAAGTGAGGGGAGCTCTGTTCTGGCAAGTCGTTTCAGGTGAAAGTACGAGCTCACGACGGCTGGTCTCGGGTCCCTGAACACGGCCATCTGGAGCCAATCATCAACGAACTGGCATCTGGCCTCGTGCATGCATTGCCACAAATCGTCCTGAGAGGCAATGGGTCGCCCATCCGCGAAGTTGCAGGCATTTTTTTCGTGATGCACACCATTTCGGATGGGCCCGAAGTCGATCCCACGCCCGTGGCTGTAGGCACAGCCAGCGCTTACTGGAAGGGTATGCTTGTCCGAGTCAGATAGTTCGATCGACACTCTGTGGGTCAGAACAAGATTTAGCAGAAAACGGAGCACAGGCGCAGAACGCGAGCACGAAAATCAGTTAGAAACGCGACATGCGATACCAAGAACATATCAGAAGCCGTGGTGATGCCGTTGTATTACACAGACGACCTGCGCTACGGCGCGGTTCCCGAGACGAATTGCATGTTTCCGCCCAAACGTTTCTCAATGACGAAAAAATTATCTGCGGAGCTACCACCTACCATGTACGTATGTTTTGATCCAATGTGGCATTTTAAACGACGTTCGAAAAGTCCCTACGACTATAGCCCGTTGGAGTGCACATCGGGCTTACAATAGGTTTTAGGTTTCTCAAAGTCGGTTGCTGGCCCCTCAAGTGAGGACATGATGTCATAAAGTGAAGTGGTACCCCTAACCTAACACGCAGCAATGACAGGGCTAGGGAGCTACGTTAGCGGATATACGACCACACCCGTACGATCGAGAACGAGATACATTTGTTCAGAAGCGTGTCTGGCACTGCAAATGTTTTTTCCGAACAACGACAGCTCGCGGATTGGTGGCACCCTCCTCTCCGCGTGTCCCTGCACCATGTGGCATTGCATGTATCACCCACGTTCAAGCCGCCCTACCGTCAAGATTCACAGCGGATGTTGTTGCTTTTCCATATTAAACATTTGAGTTCGATATGCATTCAATACCCGCACACACAGCAGCGCACCTTCTACCACTCTAAAGGAAAACCAGTTATCATCTTCCCTCCTCGAAGGCTTCTCCTTATATCTCCGTTCTGTTCGTGCAGATACATCGTTTACCTGCTCCGGTTCTACGACCCACCACCTCCGACATTGCCAGCAGAACTCCGGCTAGACTATTATACACTAAAATGTTGGTAAAACCCATTGAAGTAATGGTCTGTATCCTAGCTATACTATAATATAGTGATATTTGTGCGTTTGGGACGGTAAGCATCGGAGGAACCACACGACCGACCATTGAGCTGTGCTACTGCAGGTGAGGGTTGGACATTTTAGATGAGGATTTTCTCACTGGCAAAGGCCCTTCATCGCTGCCGCCATTGAAACCATAAAACTTCACGAGATGTGTTGCGGATGTGATTTATTTATTTCGTATAGTGTTCGCTACACGTGTAGCCCATGGTAGGGTGCACCGGGAAACGCTTCCAGCTTTTCACAAAGTGGACTGATGCATGCTACGGTAGGGAGCGCGCCTAGACGCAATGCTTCTCACGCTCCGCACGTGGGGAGCCGTACGAGCATACCACCCTGAAAACATTATGTTTATCGTTTTTGTTTCCTCTTGGCCTACTGTAGGTTTACAACAAACAATATTATTGTAAAAACTAATCGAAATAGGACGGAATTCCGACGATATTGGGCAATTCCTCAATTAAGGAACCCCGTCGGTCAGACATACGTGTGCGGCCGAAACGCGCTGCCCATATTACCTATCTTAGCACGCGTCGGATAAACGCTAGGCTAGGCTAGGCTAGGCTAGGCTAGGCTAGGTTACGGTGTAGATATGTGGATATACTACAGCATGGAGCCTCAGAAAGACGATGTGCTACCCGCACTGTGGACAGCGCCTCTCCCAAGGTCTGTCCGTGGGTATAGCAAAACGTTGAAGCACATGCCTCGAAGACGAGACTTTTCCGGACCACAGCCGAGAAGGCTACGAGGGCTCGCCCTCAACCGAATATTGCTCGCAAATTGGGCATACACTCGCTCAGCATGGTTCGTTGGACTGCGCCCTACCATGGGCAGCTCTTTGCATCGGGCAAGCCCCGGGATACATATCGACCCCTCTACGTGTCACCTGGATCATGCGTCCTTTCGCTTGAGTGGCTCTATACCCCACCTACAACTATGCATTGGAGAAAGACTAAAAGCGCCATCCGGTGAACAGTCGCACGACCTATACGTTAATATTACGGGGGAGTATAGTAAATAGGACCACATATTTTTTGTAAAAATAGGTAAAATATAGAGACTTTAGTCTACACCGTAGGTTCTGTTTAATATGGTCCTCCGTAATAGTTGTTATACATCAAAGAATATTCGAAGCCATAAAATAAGTTGGTACCTTCCGACGTCGTTGGGAAGCTCTTCCGATCAGAAACCACGCCCACCGAAAACGTTGACGAGACCAAACCGTGTCACCGTACCCTCGCCGTGGCACGCGTCGCAAAATCTCCAAACATGGTGGCTCTCGCGGCATCTAACCTCTCCACCGTTTGACAATACCACTTCGCCTTTTGGGAGTAGAGTACCTACTACTGTAAACGTTCAGTGTACCTTTCGAATTCGAGGCGTGCTACTGACTGTAGCGCCGTTTGGCCAGCTGGTTTCTGACTGACTATCAGTGTAGTGACTATTAGTGACTATTAGTGACATTTACGAGTAGTGAATATTAGTAAGCTCCTCAGTTGAGGTACAAAGTACAGTACCCAATACCCAATATCGTCTAATTCTTCCCCTGTATTGTACCGATTTTAGTAGTATTCGTTCATACAAACTGTACTCCTAGGCTGCGGAAGATTTTGGGTCCTGACCCTAATCCTAACCCTAACCCTAACCCTAACCCTAACCCTAACCTTTTGTTGTTTTCGGGTGAGGTACAGAGCCTACCGTAGGATACTTTAGATGAAGTGTCATAGTGTCATCGTCAAGCGGTTCGCCAACTCCCACTCTAGGCTACGGCACGCCAAAGGGTGAAATGCATACCATATGCGCGGCAGTCATATCCACACGAGGTGGGCATACTTGTATTGTCTACAGTACTTGTTGCGGCAGGCGACCCTTCCTAGCGGGCAAGAACGGTCTCGGAGTTGGTTGATTTCGACGGTATCACTCCTCATTCCTCACCCCTCCATAGTTTCACAGGAGCATCAACATCTAGCGTCGTCGCTGCCTAGTGCTAGCGTCAAGCCGAGCTACCTAGACTCTTCGAACCTCGAGTTTGATGAAGCGTAGTGTAACATTCGTTGCAGGGCGTTTGTTGTACCGGGTGACTCGTCATATCGGGCAAGGTTTTCAAACATAGCTTGCTCGCGGTGGCGTCTCACCTCTCGATAGTTCCGCACGAACACCTTGAATCGTGGCCGCCTAGCATCGGTTGAAATACCATCCTTCGATTCGCAGCGCGACCCAGCTGTTGCTCGCCATGAACCTTTTTCTTGAACTCGATCCGACAGCTGTCCTCGCCTGGATACGTAGCATTGACACCATTAACACACACGCAGTACGCAGTAGTACCGAGAACCACGATTTGACGGACTTCACGCATATCTGAAGACTAAAAACTTGTATCTGGGTTGTGTAACATCAGGCGTGGTCGGGGTAGAACTGCAGAGCGTACACGGTCGTACTCGTACCGAAAACAGTATTTATCATGCATGGTATCTCTACTCCCTGTACTATCCATTCTGTCTCTTTATTTTCGTTCATGATGTTAACGCCACTTTGTACGTTCCAGCTCAAGGCGTGGAAGGGTTGGCCCTCAGCCAAGTTCGGGACTATAACAGACATTACGCCGCTATCCCGTCGTCTGAGCAGTGGTACGGTATCATGCTACGCAAAACCCGGATCAAGAGTGATTTCCCGTAAATAGGTGTATTACAGACAGAGGTGTTTTTCTATTGTAGTTTCCATCTCTTGTCCGTAAAACCGACCACGTTTTTTATTCGCACCGAACAAATATTTGAGGTAGTCGCACGTCCGTAGCAGAGTTGCTGTTGCCCAGTCGTACATGAAGCTGGTACCGCTCTTAGGCTCTCCGCGCTGCTGCACCTTAACCTCCTGCACCAACTTGCCGTTTCGTCCTGTACTCTCCAGCTTGCGGAAGAAGAGCTCACACGGTGGGCACTTCTCATGCGAGCGCTCTACGACCACGGCCGGCATGTCGTGGGTTTGTGGGAGGTTCTGCCGTGTCGATGCCATCCAATTCATAGCTAGACAGAGGATTACCAGGACCAGGAGCATCCCGAGCTGAATATGACGAAACCTCATGGTTGTTCTGCTTTCTCCTCAGGCACGTCCTGCATTGCGGTTCACGCGGGTAGGATTGGGGAATGATGTACATATGGTAAATGCATACCAGGTACCAGGTATGTATCGAAGGCTGAATCTGGTGGACGTCTCGCGATATTAAGTACAGGTACGGTGTTGCTCTTATTCGACCATAATCGATAACAATCGATAGCCCCCCTCAATGTCGTCCGAACTCCTAAGGAGCCAGACGGCGTTTTAGACCCAGCCCCGGCTGTTGACGTACTGTAGTTGTTGCAAACAATCACAGTATACCGAGCGTGTACTGTACATAAATAAGCCTTCTCTCCGGATAATTAGTTACTTATGAGATTGGCGCCGGCGCTCTTCCTAGGCGCCTACTACCAAGCCTATGCAGACCGCCCACCTCGATGCTATAACAGTCTCGTAGACAAACTGTTTAGCAATTTGGTCAGTACGTCTCACCCAAACCTCCATGTTGTGGCTACACCGAAGTAGCGGCATCTAAACGTTTACACAATAGGTCCAGAAGTGCATGTAAAATCAAAGCCGACACCACACAAAATACTAAATATCCACGTTCGAGATCTACACAGGAGGTGGATACTTCACAGGTGTACAGTAAAACTACTGTACAGTGAGTACCATTTCAGAAAGGCCACCCTACTGGTTTGTTTCCCAATTTGTTTTGTTTCAGACTGTGGTATCGTTTTTGCTTCTGTCGTGCACCCCTGGTAGATCCATCAGATTGTTCGACAGAGTTGCCGGCACATCCAGTTGTTTTCCTTTCTGTCCCGGGCTCTCGTCTCAGCAACAACCTGTACGTACACAGTTCCACCCCTGATCCACACAAACAACATACCACTGGTACTGGTACGTTTTACGCCGGTTTTACAGTTTTTCTTGCGCCACCTCCTCAAACACCGGTACTTGCAATGGGTACTCTGGAATACAAAATTGCTATGGGTCAATGTACGCGTGTTTTACACAGCAGCAGCAGCAGTGTACACGTATCATACTTAGGATGCATTGTGCATATTTTTGAAGTTAGCGTTGGGCAATCCCGCCAATAGGTGGAGGGCAATACAAACTACTGTAAGAAGTATGTTCTTCTCCAAGAAACGCGCTTAATTATTTGATACATGTCACCACGCCGAAGGAATTCCTTGTAACAACTCTGACTTCGAAGCCAACGCCGATATAATACACGGCAAGCATGCCCTTATATACGTTCCGGTATACCAGCACTTTATACTCCGAGTATAGCATCAATGTGATTTTTCGTTGCGACTACTGAGAGCGTGTCGCAGTACGGACGGGCCAGTCGCCTTCGAAAACACTAGCAGTATGAGCGGTACTGACAGCCGAAATAATCTACTACAACGACACGCTGCGGGAGACAGGGTACTCGAGTTGCTGGAGGAACACAACGACGAGCTTTGGAATCGGAACTGTATTTACGACCCGACATATATCTGAAAACCCGATATCCGATAAAGCATCCGATATTTATCCGATCGCATGATCGGATTGGATCATATGGCAAACTGCTGCGATGCTGATACGATAATAGCCGACATGCAAGGTCGAAGTACAGCACGGAAAACCCAACTTTCTACTGCCGCCCGGTGTAAAATAGGGCTCTGCGATGGCGGCTATCAATTACCCAAAACATAACGCAGTTATTTTAAACAGCTACAACGGGCCTGAGAACAAGGCATATTCCATCATCATCTTGTAGGTCGATATTCGACGTCAATTGAGGTACCTGTGAGCCATGAAACATGCGGCCCCTAGTACATCCAAAGGGGCCTAATGCCTGGAGAAACATATACTCTACAGCAGTAATTACCTGTCGATGGTAAGGCCCACCGTGCAGTTTGAGGACCAACACAAGGAAGGCCCATCGGCCGATACCGCTCCTATTGTCCCCGCGCACTACAGGAGAGTGCCTTGAAAGGGGCCATGCTCTTACGTACAACATCACCGACTTCGCCGCCTACCAAATGTTCGTTACTATGCTATTTCGAATATTTCTAAGATAGCTCCAACGTAAAACTAATCGCACACCTGACAGTACTGCTGTCACTTTTGCAGCATCGGCTTATTCTACGATAGCTATCACAGACCTATCGCCAATTGCTGCCATGCGAGGAGCAGCTGCGAGCACCAGCCCGCCGCACCGTACGGTACTGAAATGCGGACGCTGGCTGGATTTCATATATCGGGCAGTGTACTCCACACGAACTTCACATTTCTGTACCACTCCTCATATAAATATACCAGGTATTGTCTTCCCAAAAGTTTCAGCCAGCCGTTCGTAGTCTGAAAGTCTGTATGTCTACGTCTGTATATATGTCTACGTCTACGTCTTGTCACGTATGTTTAGGTGATGAATATCTCAAAATTTAAAAGGTGCACCCTGCAATAGTTTAATATCAGTGATGAGTGTTTCCCCCGTTTTGACTACACACATGTACTGCTCTCAATGTGGATGGAATTTGAGACGGAAGTGTACTCTTTATTATTAATAATACCCAAACCCTAACCCTCACATGCACATCTATGTATACTTGTAGGGTTGAGCCCCACGTGACCCCTTGGGCGGGTCCAAGCTGTGCGGATAGTTTGTACGGGTACTTGCCATTCTATCAGTGTGGGCGTTGATCAGCCCTTGCGGAGATATCGAACATTGCAGCACACCACCATTAGAGTAGGCGTACCGGTATTGACAGGCTATCGGCACCTTGTTTCGGGGTTTATTGTATACATTGTTCAATGTCTCCGCGAGGATTTTTGAAATAGAAAAGTATTGGAATAGGAGTTTGGACCATGTTGTGGGGTTTACTGTTACGAGGGACCATATAGTAAATAGGACCAAACATAGTTACTGTGGTAAGCATAGGGAAACATGTAGGTTTTTGTGTGTTCCGTACTATGGTCCTCCGTAATATATGTATTGTATTCGATATCTTCACAAGGGCTCTGCCTAAGTCCACCTTGTGCAAGTTCGGGGTCACGGCCATCTACTGCCTGTGTCTACCTGTGTGGGCCAACCCGTCAATAAAGGTACCCTTTAAAAACTTACATGGAACCAGGCTTAGATACGATTGTTCAAAGTGAAGCGACCTTTAAGAACTGCACCCACCCGCGGCGTGTTTTCGCTCGTGCAGAACTATTTTCAGTTAAAGTTGGATAGTACTTACAGTATACAGTAGTATTCTGTACGGTAGGGCACACCGCTCTGATCTGAAAATGCTAAGCCTTTAATCATCCCTACATCACATCTAAACCTAAGACGATATTCTCGGTCAGATAGGTCGTACCGGGTACAATTTAGTATAGAGTCCACAGTTAATCATGATTGTTTTGATCGAAGTTATTTATACATCCAAAGAAAGCGCGCTCCACTCCCGCGGGTTGACTCTACTGTATACTACACCCTGCCAGGAACGAGGTACGAAGGGTGTGAGAAGAGACGAACACGCCAGTCCAAGGCATCAGCCATGCACAGGGAGCCGAAATGACCACGTGCTGCGTGAGAAGACTACCATGATTGTCTTCTACACCGCTAAATTGACTCTCAACGTGCGTTGGTGTTGAAGTCACGAGACGTTTGCATGTCCTTTGCTCGGAGCACGTCCCTAATGCGCAAGGGTTCCTTGTGGTAATTGGCTCATACGTTTGGCTCCATACATGATGTCAGCAGTTTGCACGAGGTGAACTTGGGTACATATCATATGGCACACGGTGCTGTAGCCTACTGTCACATTTGGGGGAGGCGGCGTAGTGTTGGCAATAATATATTGTTGCTGGCGCCATACGGTATGTGACACAGTGTATACGGCACTACAGTATTATCGGGGGGGGGGGGGGTAGTTGCATATTGTTGTGGTTTTTGGAGACAATATAGTTCCATCTATACCATAGCTCCAAGTATGTCAACACATGACTTACTTGTTGATCCCTTCTATAATAGTGCTACTTGGGCACGTAGAATACGGCAGATTGGTTTACTGATTGACTTCGAGGCACTCACTCGGTATGACCGTTGATCTCGCCCACGCTGCACGGTATCCCAAGGTCAAACGCCCGAGCGAGAGGCCGGACCTATGATATATATCTCCTCCTATCCGCAGACAAATGCGTGGCCAGAGGAGGTGCTCAGAAAAACCGCCGGTCGCTCGTCTAACGTATAGCGTTCCGCTTGGCTAGAGCGAACCCCTTTCGCTTTGCGAGAGACGCAGCAACTTCATCACTTAGTTATCGACGTAGTGTTGGCGTCATCTACGGTGCGACCAGTATGTACCTCATACCTCATACCTCATATTCGAGCACTTCGTTAATGGTCAGTGATAGTGGTGAGTGATGTGTAAAACAAACGACCGACGAAATTGTTTGCATAGGGTTAGGGTTAAGTGATCACATCACAGGCTCCACCAATTCAATACTTCTGGAGTGGGAGAGGAATTAGAATGAAATACACCTGATGGATAAATAATCCGAGAAGAGCTGCACCTAGCGTACACTACGTAAACGTATCTGGTACGTAGTAAGTACGGGTACAAATAGAACACACCAGGTAAATTGTTTCGACGTATTCGGTTCTTCGGAGTACTGTATATACTGATATACTCGGAGCACAAAATTTTGCAGCATGCGTTATATGACTTGTACGTGCTTGTATTCATTGTCTTCACATCAAACGATTACCTGCTTATTAATATATGTGATGTACCTACAGTACGTATCTGTATGTACATAGATACGGAGGACAGATAGTGTTCGTGCACGTTCTTCACGCTAGAGAGATACGAGCTATGTGGGCAGGAGCTACGAGAAGAACAAAACAATCGCAAATTTGATATCAACAGCCAAGTCGACGCGAGTCGACGAGGAAAGCAAGGGCTTACGTCTGCTTGCGAAACACCTCAAGTCACGAGCCGTGGCGGGGAAGCGGGAGGAGAGCGTGCTATATGACCCCGGATCTGAGTTACGACTATAAAACATATATGAAAGAAGGGCGAAGACAATAGATGGGACGCGAAACAAAGAAATATAGTAAGTGCAAAGTCAAGCGTGCTGGGTACCAAAGCCGGATCCCATATACACGCCAGCTCGAAATAGGTGTATTTCAATTTAATAACCCTCGATCTAACAGTCAAGGTGGCTTTTTTCATTGTGTGAAAATTGGGAGGCAGACAATATAGTGCCGAAGGCGAGACATATAAAAAACATGAGCAAGAAGGAACGAATGAAGAACAATAACGAGTAGAGAGAAATACAAAAGCGAAAAGTATACATGGGGCATCTATGAAATGTATGAATTATAAAACGAACCGAGGGCAACTACAAACATGAGACGGGGCAGACGGGGCAGCCACACAGCATGCCCGGGTGGCTTTCTACCGAACCCTGGGACTCTCACTGTCACGAAACTAACTGGTACTGGTACCAGGCATATACCAACATGTTCAGGACGCTCCCAGGGCCACGCAGCGAAGGGGAGTCGGTAACACCATATTGTATTCAAGAAACTTCGACACCATCACCATCGTCAACCTTAACGCTACCCCTGTTTTCCCCTGCCCAATCCACCAATCGATGCTAGGACTCGCCCGTTTCGCCTGGGTACACAATGTACGTCATCCCCTTTGCCGAAAATGTGGTAAGCTTAAACATTTTTAGGAACCCGCCCAAAACTCGATGACATAGGCCTTCCGCCTCATACCCGTTCCCTAAGACGTTTCAGTAGTAAATATGATGGTCCTTAATGAAACCCCATAACCTCTCACTACGGTACTTCATGGCAGCCCCGTGGTACTTCATGGAACCCCACTAGCCCTTAACCCTTTTAGGAGTGCAGTCCCGTTTTGGGGACAAAGCACTCTAATTCTAAGTAAGTTGTCCCCAAAACGGGACTCCAGTTCTAAATGGGTTAAGGAAATTCAATAATGAAATATTATGGCCCTTCATGGTTCTTCGTGGTGCCGTCGAAGCTCCTCATGAAGCGTCACGACATACATATATATTTTCACCGCCCATACCTCATTAAATCCCATGGTACTTCATGTTATCACCATGTCAGCTCAAAGAACCCCACTGGTCGTTGTCGCCCACTGAAAATATTTGCAACATCATTGCGCTCTATGGCCCTTTCTAAACAACTAACATGTTACATAATTTCACGGAGTTTCGCCCGATGATGCCTCGTGAAACCGCATGGTACGTCACGGCTCATACACTAAAACCTCAGAGCCTTGTTACGATAGGAGATGCTCGAACAGTTCGACCAGAATACGTATCACTAACGCAGCTTATCGATCACTTTTATGGCCTGTCGTAGACACCCTGGACAATGATATAGACAGTGAACACTGCGATAGCGATAGTATAGGATGCAGTGGGTGAGTCTATCGCCTTCGGCAGGTGGTATCGATTGGCACGTTACTCACTATATTGTCGTCGGTAATACCAGGTATATGCTGATATACCTGGTATATCAGCAGTCGTCGGAACAGTAGTCTCTCGGTGAAGTCTATTTGTAGTGGACAATAGCCCGACAAACAATGGATGCCTTCCCCCAATCTCTTCTGGAGGACAATGTCGCCTCATTGACAGGATCCCCAGCCTATTGTTACCACAACATAATATATCAGGTAGCTGCTGAGTTTCTCTTTGGTTGCCGACAATCACTATATATATAGACCCAATCTACTGTCTATTGTGGGCGACAGTGGGCATCGATCCTTTTCCCCTCTCGTCCATCCTCGAAGCAATAGGTTAGTATGCTGTTGAGTACATACTCCAGGGTTTGCTATATACTGTTTCGAACCTAGTTGTCTGGGGCCCAAGTGGTTTGAATACAATGGTCGTTAGATCCCCAGTTTAGGTCAGGAGATTTGGTAAACCGGGCTTAGCGTTTATCGTTTGGTCCTCAACGTTGGCTGTTGAGTGACATATAGAGCCCATTAAACCTCTCAGGAGCTTCGACGGTTACAGAAACGGCCACTATGCGATTGCCGAACGATACATAATGGTGTCCGAGTGATGATGCACGGAGTCGTGGGCAACTTGATCCTATCCGCAATGCCGGGCGCTCACGCTCTTAGGCGCTTATAACACCCAAGTTTCCATTGTTCAGGTCGCTCCCTCGGAGTCTAAAATCGATTACGTGGGGAGGCTCATACCCGGTAGGTGCTGACCCTACCGTACTACGCCTTCACGTGAAATCTCGTGGTACCTCGAGGAACCTAAGTGACATTCTTGTACTTGGTGTCATTTCATGAAGCGTCGTCGTATTTCAGTACTGTTCAGGCCAACTCCACGGCAATGCACCCTTTTCGAACAACGTATTCCCAAACCCACGATTCGACGTCACGATGTGATCTCCTAACACAGATTGCGTCGGAATGGAAGCCAAGAAACTTCACGGCTACACGTTTGAATTATGTATGCCATAAATGACAATGCAAGCGATATGCGTGGCCAACTTAGTCACCAAGTTAGTTATGCCTGGCCAGCCAACTTATTATATTAATAGTTACCAAGTTAGTTACCAACGGGACTCTTGATCGGGTTGCAATGTGAGTTTTCCCGCCGTGTATTTCGGGTGACATGTATGCGAAGTTCTTTCTTTTAGTGCCTGAGAAACTCTAGGTATCTCTTCTACTACAGTGTGACAGCCCCATGGCAGTTCCATAGCAGTCTCCTGGTAGTCCCCATTACATTCTTCCTGAAGCCCAAGAAACTTCAAGGCGACACGTTTGAATGATGTATGCCATAAATGACAATGCAAGCGATATGCGTGGCCAACTTAGTTACCAAGTTAGTTATGCCTGGCCAGCCAGCTTATTATATTAATAGTTACCAAGTTAGTTACCAACGGGACTCTTGATCGGGTTGCAATGTGAGTTTTCCCGGCGTGTATTTCGGGTGACATGTATGCGAAGTTCTTTCTTTTAGTGCCTGAGAAACTCTAGGTGTCTCTTCTACTGCAGTGTGATAGCCCCATGGCAGTTCCATAGCAGTCTCCTGGTAGTCCCCGTTACATTCTGGCATGGGTTATATGAAATGTGAAATATTCCCCGAAGAGTTCCTGGTAGGCAGTTTCATCCACGTTTGTGAACCTGTCACTGCGTTTGAAGGGACTATCAAAGCCCATGTACTGTAGTACGATCTGGACAACATCAGCCTATTGTCATGAGAAATGTTCAGTAGCAGCTACAGTGCACCAGTACAACAGGCAGTACTACGTTGCATAGAGTACTACTGAAGGCGAAAACGTATATCAGCCCTTGCTATGCGGTCGATCTACGTATTGCTTCGACGTAACGTACGGATTATGGTAGCTGGTAGCGGGTAGCAAGCATGCGGTGGAATTACGTGCAAGTATAAGGGTGCAATTTATCACGCCGGCAGTTACGTGTATACAAGTATATATATATATATATGTGCAAGCACGTTACGAGATCAGGACTTTAGATCGGTTGTCTAGGCGTTGACCTAGCTCGTAGTACGTCAGCTTCCATGAATAAAAGTCAAGGCACATTGATTTGGGTCGCTCAGTACAACAACCCGTAGGGTACATACAACTACGTGTAGCCGTATATGCGAGTTAGCCGAGAACGGTCGTGCAAACGCACACCCTAACTGCTGTTTCTCTCCGTCATCCACTCTTGTGTCTCCTTCTTGCCTTGTCTTCTCCCCCCACAAGCGGAAACCTTTAACACGAATCAAGTTCTTTGGTTTTCAAACACCAGCCGGGTAGTGTACCCACTATCAACGCAATGCCGTGCTGCCACCTACCAAGGGTACACCAGCAAGCTACCCGACCACCTTGAAATGAAACCGGATTAAATCGCTTGAGGTGCCATGAGTACCCCATACTGGCAACAAAGGAGCCATGAAGCTGTTCATAAGCGAAACGAATTCTCTGGAAATTTGGCAACTGATGAAACTCCGTTTGCATCCGAGAATGTTCATGCAGACGGACGACTGCAAACAAACGCGTCATATGGTACAGTAGCTTCTTGGACTCATCACCCTAAGTGGCAGCTACCCTAGGACGGCCTACCCTGCCCGTTTTCACCCAAAACTCATATTCTCCTGAAATCTATCGGTTATAACCGCAACATATCCGAGGACGAAAACTGAACTTTCATGGGGGTACACTCGCTATGACGTAGAAACTTAACCCTAACCCTAACCCTAACCCTATATCGTATTTCCGACCCCAGCAGAAGCTTTATCGAGGACTACAGTTACATATTTCGATTTCTACATGGCTTATATAGCCTGTAGTACTATATACCGTAGCTGTCGAACGTTAATCTATCTACCCGAAGTTTGGTTTTTGACACCTGTATTCCGCTACAATTATTTGATATGCTAACCTTAAAAATAGCTTTTAACAACCATCCCACCTGCTCTCAGCTAGTTTTTTAATTAGGCATTGCCTTTCCGACCGAATGCCAATGGAATGGTTTGGGTCTTTTGTTAAGGGGTGTATTCTTGTGTAGGGTAGGTAGGGTTGGGGTTAGGGTGAAAACAACGAGCTACTACTGTAGTGAGGATTAATGTGTTTTTACGATTGAGGGACACGATATCCCGCATGCTCAAACGTTACACTGAAAAATATTGGCATTCGTGACATACGTCGAAGACACCACTTAACACATAAATAAGCATTGCTGGCAGTCTCGAAATGTCGAAACTCCAAGAAAACTGGAATTTATGGGCGAGGCGCCTCGCCCCTAAATGCAACTTTTCTTATATCCTCCGTTTTACGATCCTGTCAAGTCTTATTTGTTTTATTTATTCGCGGATCGATATCTATCATCAATGAACAAACAACAGAAGACAAACCGTAAAGGGAATATAATATGCTTATTAAGAAACGCACATACTAAACTCAGTTATCATTCGCATCGGAAACGTACTTCTCAATTACAAACTTAGCCTGTTTAGTTATGGCTCATGATACTGTTCTATATCGGGCGTACCGTACACATATTTCATCGTCATTGGTTTGGTAAGATATACAGATTTCCGGAAGTTGGGAGCTTCGGAAACATTTGATTGTCATGGGCTACCCCTACTGTAGCACAAGGCAAAATCGCTTTTCGCTTTTGGCATGCATGGAATACACTCAAAGCGCATGATCACGTTCACGTGCCGTGTGCGTGATGACCATGATGATGACGATGACGACGATGACGATAAATGATGACGATGATGATGAGGAAGGAAGACGATCATGATGATGACGATGAATGATGACGATGAATGATGACGATGAATGATGACGATGATGATAATGCTGATGATGGCATTGATGATGATGGTGATGATGATGATGATGACGACGACGACGATGATACTTGCCCAGGCGAGGGAGTTGTCGGATCGATTTTCAGGCCAAAGAGGGCAACGACCAGGACCAACACCTATCTGGCTCGAACTGATAGCCAAATAATGGCCTTCGAGCACGCACTAAGCGGCATCGGCATCATCAGGTGTTCCTGCGAGGCGTTGGAGAGGTGAGAGGTCGCACAACCAAAGGGCGCTATTAATAGTGACAGAGAACACGGCATGAATAGTTGGCTCCAGTACCTAGCGCTTCTTCATGTCCGCGTCGTGATGCTCTGGCGGCTGCCCCGCATACACGTTTGAGCGTGGCCACACACTCCAACGATGCTAGTCCTTTACTGCGGCCAAAATAGAGTAGAATTCCAAGTAGTTTGTCCCACAAACAAACCGGCATTACGGTCGCCTGTCTCGAACTGAGACTGCCCTGAATGTATCTGCCTGGGTGTGTGATAAGCAAACAGCCAGTTGCTGCCTCTCGTGTGCGGTCGTCCGCAGAATTCCCTTGTAGGTCGGTGGAGATACCCATATCTCCACCCCCGCACATATGAGCATTGTAATTACATATGAGGCCTGACCCAACCCGACATTTACAATGTATTCTCGCCGGCAGAGTTGAATAATAGTGTAGAATGAGCGGCCACGTGCTTGTTCGGAGTGGCATAAGCCCTGCGCATCTGTACGCATATGAGTATAGCAGCTTTTTCTATCCGATCTGGTGCATGTGTAGCACATGCGACTGCCCTCACCCCTTGTTTGTTGGTTGTCTTTCGTAAAGTAGTCTGCCGCGTTACTATATTGCATATTTGACGGCAGGGCGGTGTAGACACTGGTTCCTGCCACGATACATGGTATACGGTCATCCGGAGGGAATGCTGTTACTATTCGAGCTGCTCGACATTAAGTATTGAAGCGTATGTCACGTGCACGCAATGCCTCATCCTACGGTAGGGCGTTGCACTATTTGACTCAATGTTTCATAACCGGCTAAGCTCCACAAATGCACGACAATCGATTAAATGAATACCTTTACCAGTGTACTACGGAATTGGTTTACGACAAGAGCATACGAAGGTTTTGGCCAAGTTGCCCCAACGAATTTCTCCAAGGCTGTGTTCTGGGTGAGGCATCGAGCTTGCCGTGATAGAAACTAAGAACTTATGGCACCGCCCGTACTCTGGCACTGCTACAATTTGCCATCCTCTTCCCGGCCAAAGGGTTGTCGCTATGTTCCGGGAAATGTCCAGGTAAAGGTGGTGGCTTATTGCACCAGCTCCTCACACGAGGAGCTCAATATAGTATATTACACCTGAAACACGACTTCAAATAAATTAGTTTGCAGAACCCGGCCAACATGTACATCCGCTAGGCTTCAAATAAATTTACTGTCGCAAACGTACCATACTAACCGGTAGATGCTCACGTGAGGGAGTTCAGCCGGCTGAAGCATATAGCCCCACAACGTGGAACCCATACCGCGTGACACGACAGCATCGCCCCTGCTTGTACTTCAATATTGCTAGCGTGTGCGGTGCTACATGTATTTGGCTGATGCTCGCGCTCTATGCTTGCACTTACGATGTTATCGTTTGGGTTTGGGTTAGGGCTAGAATCTCGTCGGAATGTTCGGGTAGAGTTAGGCTGCAACGCGTGCTACGGTAGAGGTGCACCTACTGTTCCCAGGGGCTCCTCGCTTGATTATAGTACAGGACCTCTAAACACCACCCAGACCTTGGCTTCGAAAAATCATGCAAGTGCAACCCGATGGCCTAGGGATAGAACAATTGGTGCTCCAACGATAAGGCGTATGCCTTATATGGCATTTGCTTTATTGGGTGGAGTTCCTCGGTTAAAGCGCCACAGTCGGAACTGTTTTGCCTACACGAACGCTATCCCCTATCGTAAACATGGGACGCTCGATGACACATTAGTGGTGACACCTGTGTTGTCTGACCTCCTCACATGAGGCATGAGGAGCTTGCTATACTGAATAAGCATACAATGCCCAAAACACCTTCATCGACGTTTGTGCGAGAAACATGCTATGCACTAAACAGCCCGAAAACAATACGAGACTTTCTATTAACAGTGAAATCGTCATACTAACCGGTAGCTGCTCGCTCGACAAGCATAACAGGTCATAACAATATTGAGCTAACAACGGGTACCCCTACCGTAACTGTGGTCACACAGTACAGATGCGGAGCGTGGTCGACGTCGAGTCCGCCAAACTCGGGCTACACCACGCCAAGTATGTGTGTTCATGAACGGGAGCTGGGGTAGCACCCAGGACGCTATGTGGCAACGAATACACAATAAAATTTATCAAAACATTGATTGGCAGATCCTAAAACTACAGCTGGCGTTGTTTTATGAATATGCCGGTACTGTATACCATTTCTATGTCAATCGGGGTACGAGCTCACTTGGACAGACGAACGGGTACTTAGCAGGACAGTAACATCGAGATCGGTTGGGGCTTCAATTCTGGCACTCGTGTGACAGACAGTAGCGCCGGGTCGTGCGTTTATACTGCAGTGGTTATGTGTCTGTCAGTTTATTGTCATGCCCCATTCCTTGTCATAGGTACTCGCACTGTGCCTGGGTGATGTATTCTCCATTACAAGGTCAACACCGTAATTGTTACCAAGCGCTGTACGACCTGTTTCCAGCAACAAACTTGCCTCCCACCCACGGCTCTAAACATAAACACATACGCTGAACCCGTCGATACCAGCATATCCACGTGGCGTGCGAGCCGTTGTTAGCGAAATAATAGGGTTGTTCGAAATACCTGGGAGAAGCGTTGCTGCGTACCTTGATACATATCCAATCGAGCTGTGTAGAGTACGTAGCATTTACCAGCTATCCCTATTTTACTGGGTTATTCTTTCGATGGTGTCATTTTCGTTTTAGGCTCTTGTACCAATTGTTGCATACGGGCTGGTTCAGGCATATCACCCCAATGTTCGTCAGTGACGAATGCTGCATGCCATAGCAATCATACTGACCGCCATGAACCGTGGAAGAGGGTTACATCGCCAGTTGTTTCTTGAAGGGCCTATAACTGGCGCTACGGCCGAAAATGTGGCCTGACGAATCACAGGCCTTCGAAGAGGTCGCCAATAGTCAGGCGT
Source organism: Saccharina japonica (assembly GCA_008828725.1). Lineage (NCBI taxonomy): Eukaryota > Phaeophyceae > Laminariales > Laminariaceae > Saccharina > Saccharina japonica. The sequence goes on from MEHQ01002037.1 coordinate 503,172, forward strand.
TTCCGTAGGAATGCATTTTTTCCACCCCACTTTTTTTCTGAACGAGCTGCTTCCAGGTGGTCCAAGGCATGTTTGAACAAAGTTTCACGCAAACATTCGAAGATCTGACCGCGTATTATCTATATTATTAAGTCAAATTTAACGACCAAAATCGCATATATATACCAGGTACTAATTACTAGGCAACGCCAATTTATTGCACTTTTACCTCACAAAAGTCGAAGTGTCCACGCCGTTTTTTGGGGACAGACCTTGAAAATTGGCACACGTATTTTTCGCGCCCTACCCGAGCCTTTTACGAAGGGTTTCATATTTTTATTTTTCTCGTCGGAAAATTTGGATCTCCAAAGACTCAAATTTCCCAACAAAATACGAAACAAACAATATCTGGCGAAACAAAGAGTACAAAAACCCCCATCCGTTAACGGTGCATAAAACACGTGTGGCAAATTTCAGGGTCTACTTAAAAAAAACGGCGTGGACATTGGTTTCTGAATACATTTTGGGCGGTATGCTTGAACCAGCCTGTAGCGAAAACGAAGACAACAATCCATCCGCCTTATTTTGCACGATTCCCTGTGTGAAAATAATACTTCGCGTTTTCCTTTTGTATTCTCTTTTGTGCGACTTTAGTGCTATCCTTAACATAACGTTTTCATTAGGGATTACAAAAGGCCATTTTCAGGGATACTAATCCGGGCACACTCAGAAACACACATTCTAGACAACAAGTAAAAGTTGTATTCCCGGACGATCTTGGCGATACAGTGGGAGTCCCCCAATAAGGCGGTCTGAGCATGGTAAGGCGGTCCCTCGATATAAGGTGGTCAAACTCGCTTGGCGCGACTGGGGAATCGCACTCATAACCTGGAACAAATATTGCGGCTTCCCTCTATAAGGCCTTATTGGGGGACCCCTGCTGTCTCAACGATCCTTAGATAACTATTTTAGGTGTGAAATATCCATTTTTCGATGGCGCTGAGCATTTTCCATTTCTGATTTTTTCTAGAGCAAACACAAACTGCCCAGCGCCATTAAACACGAATACGTTGAACCAATATGAAAAACAGAAATCATTCAGCGCCATCGAAACTAATTGTTTTACTCCTCAACAAAGAGGAGAAACGGGAAATGCATGTTCTTCAGCGCCATCGAAAATGAATATTTGGCACGAAACACAACTGGTATGGTGCTCGTAGTGCCTACCAGGTATTCTACAATAGTCCAGAAGAAGGTGTGTTTTTTCGTGTCTAGAATGTTGTTTTCAGAGTGTGTGGGGTGTTTTTATCTTGGAAAAGGCCATTTGCGTTCGTCACCCAAAATGTAATTCCAAGGATACCACTATTAATAGAGCGAACATTTATAAACTTAGGGTTTTCGTTCTCACTCTACAGTAGGAATCGTGGACAATAACGGCGGGTGAAGTGCTGTCTATTCGTTCCTTCAATACAACAACTTGCAGATAATTAAAAATCAAATTACATTATCAAAAGATAACCACCCCCCGTCCCCGTAGAATTTCAGCATTACAACGGTCAATACGTCGAGTCATTGGAAACCAAGGGTGTTGACGTCATAACACCAACACGAGGAAGACGTCCATGACGCTTGGCTTGTTTTGCAAGCGGTGAAGATGTTTATGATATATAGAAAACCTCCACCAAAGTACTATTAGTAGGACAATACATCGCGCAAATTAGGAAACCATAAAACAATAGGAGGGCAAAATACTTACCTTTCCAGGACATGATGTTTGCGCCATGTCGTTTCAGAATTGAAGAACAGTGTTTGGTATGGTTATTCTTCATGTCAATATGAAAACGTACTGCCTTCGTACTTAGTAAGAGTTTTTGTAGTTGGAAAATGGGGTACTTTCACAAAAGGCAAAACGGAATCTCACGCAGCAAAAACGGGCCAGTTTCATCACCAAACATTCTGAACTCCAGTTTGACACAACTACCTCGATCAAAACGAGCTTGTGTTTGATCATATCAGATCGTACATACTGAAAACCGGGGATCAGATCAGATCGGATTTGTTACGTACCTGGTAGGTTTTTATATGATTACACTATCCATAGTATACTCCTACACATAGCACCACAACACATCTAAGGCGCACCAGTGCAGCTGCTGCATACCAGGTATTATCTATGCGTACTTGAAGCGGTCGGGTTCAAGCCTAGGCTCGCCTCTCCGTAAGTCAGAAACTCTCACAACGTCATCGTGGAGCGACGATGCGGTGGATGCGAGCCATCGTCAGGAGTTGTCGACCAAATATGTCTGGCATCTCGTAAATACTAGTACTGCTGTTGCCGCAAGGCCAGCGTTTCATCCTGGCCAACCAGAGAGCCAACGCGATGCTCCTGACTCGCTGAGCACGATCGGCATCTGAGTGCCGTCGTCGCTGGGCTGCGGTCGCAACAGTACCCCCGAGCTGCGCGCGCAGGGGCAGCACGTGCTGAGCCATGGTGGCGGTGGCTTGATTAGGACTCTTGTTGTGTACGAGTACGATCGGGATACCCTTTGTAGACTTTGTACAGCTTAAGCTGTTAGTTGCTGCTGCTGTAATACTAAACACATACCAGGGTATGTGTTTTTCTTATCATGTGCTACGCACGTGGTCTCGGGTGTTGTGTGATCTCTTTATCATTAAAAAAAGGAAGAAGTGTTTTTGCCATAGGCGCTCATAATAATCTGCACCTGCCTAACAAACTGCCACATACAAAATGTAAGTCGCACGCAGAAGAGGCAAAAGGGCCCATGTTGGAACCTAAACAATTTGGAAAACACTATTCGGCGCAAGGGCTGGCCATTTTGGTTACGGTTGTTGGCGTCAGTCAAGGTCATGGTTGCTCAATTTTTTATAACCCTCGTAATTCTGCGCTTTATTTTACTAGGTAAGAACGAATTACACCAAATAAATGGCCAGCCCTCATGTCAGTCACATAGCCATGAAGGAGCGTATGCCAAATTTGGATTCCCAACTTAAAAACACCATGGCGCAACATATCCGAAAGACAGAAACGTTTTGCCTGTCCGCCGAACTATACGTGTCGCAGTGCGAATAATCTGATACGAAACGGAGGGAAATGCTTCAGAAACGACAATGGACTTTTCAAAACGACGCAAGTACTCCTCTGGTTTTTAGTTTTAAGCAAGCCATGTCCCATGCGATGCACCGCGCAAACACGCGTGCAAGTATCATTTCCTATCCTATTGTGCCCAAGAACGAGAGCAAACTACTGACTAACTGCAGCATATATATAGTGCTTAATCGTTCGCCCGCTGGTTAGCACTACAAACACAGAGTATACGATTATCAAATCATACCGTACGTTTGTTTTTAGTAAAACATATTGGTTGTTAATAACGCTCAAAAATGTTCCGTTTTTTTCCCGCCCATCAGAAACTCAAAAGACATAAACGAAAGGATGGAATTTTTTCAGCCCCTCACAATTGGTTGTTTTACATATATCAAGTTGTTTGACGATGTTATAGCCTATGAACACCATTGACCGGTGGTACAGGTAAGTAAGTGGTTAGGGTTTAACTTCGGGTCTTGAATATGGTTTTCTGCGAGTGCGGTATTTTCGTTTTTGAAAAGGACCTTTCCAATCCTTACCGAACAATATTTTTCTGATACCGCCCACTAAATCGAAAAAAGAAATGAGATACGTACGCGTTTCATTCGGGACATCGTTGGAAGTTGGAAGCAACCCGACGGGTGGATTGTTGTCTTCGTTTTTGAAAAATAAAAATGACAGGTCCACTTAGTTTTTACGTCCTCAAATGAGAACACCTGTAGAGTTACGTATTTCATTTTTTACCGACCTTGGGCAGTTCATATATTATGAAATACATTTGCACTACGAGTAAGCGTATATGAAGTCATTTTAAACCCGGCCCCCCTTTTCCCATTATTCGCATACACACCATACACACCATACACACCATACACAGCAGTCCAATACTAATTCCCACCTGCGAGATACCGTGACTGCTGTGCAATACAAAGCGCTGTGACATTTCACCCCTCGAGTAGTACGGTGCGTACAATGTAAGACATACTCCAGCTATACGATATAGATACGGCCGGCCGCTCCGGTGGTCTAGACGTTAACCGCGAATATTGCTAAGATCGGAATGATCAACTGTGAAGAGCGCCTATTATAGCGTTTGGGTAGGCACAATTCAACGAGAGTCGACAGGGGAAGAAATCGCTGAGATTCTCCCGCAATAAAAATGCAAGGCACGTACCGTGGTGGGGAGGGAGAATAAGAGTTTACTTAGTGACCCCGGGTCTAAGTTACGGCTAAGTAAGGAGAAACAAAAGAAGGGCGAAGAAAATGCATGGGATACAGAACAAATACATATAATAGCGCCTCCGCAGCGAGAGTAGCAGAACACATACATGCTGACGAGCAGCAGTCCCTGGGAGTGTTCGTCTGGGGCGTTGATCGCTTCGCAAGAGTGACATGATGTTTTGTAACGTATACCAGTTAGTGGTTTTCATGTGAGGATCCTGATAAACATCATGCGAGGGGACCACCCGCCCGTACCTGACTCGTTTTCTTCTGAATACAACGTAAATAAAGGCCGAGATATGTTGTTTATTCATTCATGATGAGGCGTATGTATTTGTCCGCACGATCATATTTGTGTATTTAATAGCAGTATTGATAGTATGATTGACTTGTGCGACGAGTGTAAAGGGTCGGAAAAGAAGGAGCGCGTTTAGCTGCGCATCGCATCTCATTTATAGGTTTCATTTTATGCGCACGGTGTTGCCTACACGAAATGTTTGTGGTTATTGGCCTCTACTGTAGTTATGACATACCTGGTATGTCACTTAACCCTCACCAGGTTTACCGCATTTACACGTATCGCCCTCCAATTACACGGGAAGTTTCACCAACAAGTGGATGCCATTTCAAAGGGGTTATCGCCTGTAATTGTACCCACTTTCTAGAACTAAATATATGTATCTGTAGTATACCAACTCCTGTGCTCGTGTTGCTCCGTAACGTGACTGCTTGTCACTTCTGCCCAAGGACATTGACACCAACCCCCCCACACCCTCGTTGTCCTGCATCCCAAACCCGCCCGCAGCTGTGCTCTGCCATGCCTTCAAACGTAACGCGGCTCATCACGTTTTTGCTATTCTCGTGGAGGTTCAGTGTGGGAAGCCGTCGTGAACAGCACCCTCTTTGTCGCACACTGGAGAATAGGGAGCATCAGCAACCCACCCATTTCCCTTCCGCGTACACATGTCTCGGCGATGATCATGGGGCCATATGCACGAAGCTGAGTCTGAACATACGGGATGGGAGCGGCAGAAAGGTCAGGGTTGATAATGTGATCACGTGAGATAAAATACATTTCGCTAGACAGTCGCATTACAGTAGTGAATGCGTATGACGGGTGTCAACTACAGTACATATGTAGATGCAACAGCTCTGAGATTCTCGGTAAGATAGCGTACGATTCCGGCGTTAACTAAAGCCATCATTTCTCGTCACGAGCACCGGTGCCGTTTGTAATATATGTGACTGGTGCTACGATAGGGGGGGTACCCACATTTTCACTACCGGGTTTTGGCCACCCGGACGAGTGGCTCCAAATCTAGCTGAAAATTGGACCTAAACATAGTTTGTTCGCGTTACGTAACAAAACCCCCAATGGCGGTGCATAAAGAACAACAACAAAAACAAAAAAGGGTTGAGTACAAAGCAAAAAAACAAGTCACTCGGCCGAGTGGCTCTGTCCCGGTGAAAAAAAAGCACCTATACATGACCCCCCTACCGTAGCACCAGTCATGTATGCGGTGTTCGTACATGTTAATTGAGTCATAGGATGAGTTTCTCGTCTAGGATGAGCTATTTACTGATTCTGATGCAAACCCACACGGTGCCTAACGGTACAGCGTGCTTTGGGTTAGGGTTAGGGTTAGGGTTAGGGTCAGCCACATCTTACTGCAGCACCCTTTGAGGCATTTGCCTTACATTCGATACTTATCATCAGTTTCCCTTCAGTTGTTTCTAATCATTTCAATGATGCTGCCCGTGACCGGAAGGAGGAAGAACCTGGCGGGGTGACATGGTGGGTGTACGGAGGTCGACGGCATCATGTTTCAGGTCCACCGGAAGACGTCAGAGACGCTGTTTGGGTAGACTGTATCGACTGTGAGTGGTGATGCCTCCTCCGTCTTCGTGAGTGGTGCGGTTTCGGGAGGGACCATCCGTCCTATTAGTCCTATTAGTCCTATTAGTCCTATTGGTCCTATTAGTCCTATTAGTCCTATTAGTCCTATTCCTATTAGCGGGGGTGCCCAATGGCAAAGATGCTTTATGAAACGTTGGATCAGTCATTGTTATGAGGGGAATGGTGCTAGAGGTGGGGATATAGTCGTGAGCATATCTCTCTTAAGCTTCATATATTTATGGACGTACATTAGACCTTACCATTTCTTAGCACAAACTTAGCCAATGCGTTGAACATGTTTAAGACAACAATTCTGCTCAACCGAGCAGAATATCTCGCAGCACGCTAGGAGGGGGTAGAGTTGCATAGCTGGGTACATTTTGCATGGGTATTGATACAAGAGGATTATTGCTATAGCTAAATCCAATTCTGACCATCAATACGTAACCCTGGGGTAAATTCTCGTGTTGCGCCCCCGGATCAGACTATGCTCACCGCGGCCGCCCAACCGTCCCAGAGAAGGTTGTAGAAGGATCTCGAAAACGAAGACATGCCAACACGAGCGAGGCATTTGCAAGGCCTGAATGGATGTCGGAGGAGCCAACACCAACGTTAGGTGAGCACCCCGGACACCAACCCAGCACTGCGACCCCTACATGTTTCGAGGATTGCAGGAGTACCTATTAATAAGTCGTTTACCCCTTTTACGGGAGAGGTGGTCACATGTTGCAGAGTGGTCACATGCTGCAGTAGGGGCGCAGCAATATATTATGGGGCTGCTCAAATACATGCGTTCGTATATGAACTGCTGGCGGGTGGTTCCTACCCCACGCGGCCCGCGGCTATGTCATAAAGAAGAAGAGAACACACAACGAGCCGTGCATGGTTGTCACAAGTTCCACACACACGCACCACACAGGACAGAGCCGAGCATTGATGCTACATACTCTACCAACGTATATTTACGGGCGCGTCATTATATCACATATGCGGGTCGTACGGTACAATTTTCACTAACATCGACTAACCATGAAGGCCAAGCCGCCATACGTACCCCCAGCAGCAATCCGCGGAACACTCCCGATCGATAACGCCTCGTCACACCCTATACACCCAGACCAGTATAAACACTCGCGGAATCCCAAACAGCCCACCTACGCGGTGAGACATACGACAGGTCCCGAAAAAAGGTTCCGGACACAGCAGCATCCCAGAGTCCATCGTAAACCATTGCCAAAGTGAACCGGCAATCCCATGTTCTGGCATACCCCATCGCCAAAGTAGAACGACAATGCCAACTGCCAACATCAACAATAACCAACGTAAACGGCTCCAACACCAAATATCTCCAAATAACAATTCAGTACATATTTTCTAAACCAAAACAAGACAGTAACTACGGGCAGGGTAAATACCATCAAGCCACAGTTTACTGGAAGAACCTTTGAAGAAAATCAATATTACCGTCTCCGCAACTTTGCCGAGCGCCTTTTAGTGTACACTATCTGGTCAGAACTGCAGCACGTATTGAATATAGGCCAACTCGAACCAAACCATTGCGATGACTTGCGCATGGCTGTACCAAGAAAGTCCATGGGAATTCGGAATGACATAGCGTGCAATGACGGTTCCTGGGAATGGACATGGCGTGCCATGAAGGCTCATGGAAATGCCATGATGGTCCATGACACTGCCATGCTGCGTTATGGTGCGTCATAACGCATGGCATTTCCACGGCATTGCCATGGCAATGCCATCGCATGTCATGAAAAAGTTAAATGTTGCAGATCCTTGCGTATTTACGTGGGTCTCGATGCCCACAAAATGTCTTACACGTTTATGTGCAACTATATGAACAATACAAAGGCCTACCTGGTATAGATTATGAAACAAATCTACGGCATTCCAACGATATTGTGGAGTCCTTCGGGTAAAGATCACGGCAGTCCCAAAGGTCTAGGCAAAAGCGCGCCATGCCTGCAGTACCACACAACTGGCGCTACGATGAAGGACATTGGCAGCACCAACGATGCCGCCTGCCGCTAGGCATCGCCAAAGCCCTAACCAAAAGAAAAACGCCAACCTACACGTGGCGCTTGAGTGGTGGGCTTAAGTACTTTGGCCATGTGTGGGCGTGCACTGCTATATGCTACCAGGTATGGCAGTGCCATGGCGATGCCATACAGGCCCATTGCAGTGCCAAGCAGTGTCAGTATAGCCCATGGCCACTGTACCACGACAATGGGGAACTCACAAACCGCTGTGGATCGTTTTGTTTCCACCTACGCTGGGTGTCACAAGAACAGGCCGCTTTCCCTAATGTAAGTACTTGCGATACCCTAAGTTCTTCTATCTCGGCCAATAGTCATATGGTTCCTGTCCTGAATGTTTTGCGATCGTGTATAGGTTGGCGATGACGCTGCTACGACACGCCTCGCACACACCCCCCATGTCCCACATGTCGACACCCCTTGCCTGCAGCCGACGTGACCACGCCGAGCTTCCCGAGTCGCCGCGAGCTCACGGGTCTGCAGGCCGATGACTATCGAAGGTGAGAACTCCATAAGATGATTATTCGGCTCATTTCGTAGATAAAAGGTGCACGTATTGCTTCAGTGGCCCCACGCTATCAAAACCACCGCCCTTGGGGAAAATGGTGCGCTTAACTCGACGTATTGCCACACGGGCAATATATACAACGGATAAGTAATTTACCATACAAACGGTTCGAACGATATTATGGCACAATCGTACTAGTAGCATCTTCAGAGTCCTCTCAGTCATAGATGGTTCGGCTTAAACGGGCTGTCGCTATCATAGCACGGGTTATCCCTCTCAGAGCGCGTAACGCTTGAGAAAGAAACGGGACTTCTATGACACTTCCTCGGGGGCCATATCACTGCCGACTACTGCTCTAGACTTCACATACACACGAAACGTTTGTTGGTGTTTGCAAGTATACGGCGGTACAGGTGCAGCTCGCAGCGTCCGCGTCAAATTATTGTGTCCTTGAGAATGGCCAGTAACGCAACGGTGAGTTGTATACCCTTTGCTGGCGAAACCGAGAACACGTGGGGTTTATGAATATGAGTGATACCGCATACATCCTTTGAACACCTACTGTACCTATCTTAACGATCATATTGCGCGCTTTGACTGCACAGCTACTACATGCATATTTCCGCCTGAGTATTTCAAAGGTACGCATACAAAAATCTTTGGTTCCGACGTATCGTTTCCAATCCCATATATCTCCTCCGTGTGTTCTATCCGTCTTTCCCTTGTATGTACTTGTTTCCTGTTGCCAGCAGCACCACTAGTGAAACACTCGCCGCAAACAGGGATGGAACCCAGTATACTACGCCCACCAGCCCCAGCGAACGGGGCAACAGCCTCGTGTACGCCCCAAACGCGACGTGTGACGACTTCTGGCGATCGTGGCCGGCGGTAAATGAGAAAGCCATCGCAGACGGCACCGTGTTGGTGTTCGATGTGTTCAACTCAGTGGGAAATCTGTTCGTGACCTTCGACGCCATGATAAAGGTTGACTCGCGGGGCAGTGCGAGCACATATCTTTGAGCTCTTCTCCTTTTCCGAGTGACGCGGCTCTCCGACCGGGGAGAAAGTTCGATGTATTAGTTGTAGTTTATCGTCGCACGCGTAAGGTTGCCCAACCGATGGCATTGTTGATGGCGTTTGCCGCACGCGATTTATCTCGGTCGAGGGCTCGGGGGGGGTATGGAGTTTCTCTGGTATAGAGCCTGAACTATTCTTAGATGTCATCTCCACAACACCATTCTGCACACGTCTCAGCTGGCGGATTTCCCGTAGCGAAATAGGCAAGCATTGCTGCAGCATCACACGAACGTAGTGCCCCTCGTGGCTATTCGTCTTAGACTTCAGCACATACGTTCTGGGGTGTAAAGATTGTTTCAAGCTGCCTTGCCTCACCATGCTTGCACACTCATTGTTTGCCTTCCGGACACACCCCCTGCGCAGTTTGTGCGCCTGTTCGAACTCGGCTTGGTTTTGAAATGGACTCGATTCCCGGGGTTTAACGAGGCTTTTAACCCTGGCGAGATAAACTGGAGACTTGAGTCCAGACCGTTTCTGCAGGCGGCCCACATTCAAGAACGTGAGTACGTTTTTGCAAGACCTACTGTACATCCCCCCTAGGTATCACGAACATACTGTATCGTCCGTTTAAGTGATCACGACCGCGGAAAGGGGTTTAATGGGTATGACGCGATTGTGAGAGTTCTGCTTCCGGTGAAACAACGGCGATTGCGAGGAGATGTCGAACGATGCTTGCTATCGTAGAGGGGCATTAGCCTTTGCAGGAACCTCTGACATGGACTTTAGAAATACGCAGTACCCATGGCGGAGAAACAGAGGTCTTGTAAGGCTTCTTCGTGCTTTACAGCGTGAAAGTAGTGCGAAACTAGCTTCGCGTGTGATGAGCAGAAATAGTTTTGTGACTTGTTTCGCGCTTACAGCTTCAACGTATGATAGTATCGAAAACAAAGCTTTGCGTGCGTTTTTACGAAATTAGTCGGTGGCTTATTTTAGAACTAACGGCGTGAAAACAATGTTTAATGTACGCGTACGAGTTTCCCGCAGAAGAGCGTGAAACCGGACTCATTACTCGTACGTGCTACACGCGTGAAAGCGTGATAGCAGACTTGTTACCTGCCTCGTGCGTACAAGCGTGAAAGCAGTACCCCTTGTGGTAACCCTGTCGAACGAGCGTGATGAAAATCGATGAAAAGAGTCGATGTCGATGCTGTCGGGTAGATGATGATCTTCTGGTTTTTGGAGCAAAAATCAAATTCCTCCGCACTTGAAAACTTAACATTTTTTCGAATGTAGAACGTGACGAGCTCGCCGGGAGACGTCGTTCCGTGGTGCCAGTCGGTGCGTAGACCAAAGTCGAGGCTCACAACCTGAAAGAATGACGCTTGTGTCGAGGCTCTGTCTCTGTGGAGAGAGATGGCAGAGGTGGCACCGAAGTGTCTGTGAAGATCACTTGAGAAGAAGAAGAAAATTCATGGTTTGAAAAGGCGCTTATGTGGCCATATTGGAAAGAAGATCGACCTCAGGGAGATCATTGGGAAAGGAAGAAGAGAAGAGAAGAGTGGGAAAGGGAAGATAAGTAGAGTAAGAGTAGAGTGATCGAGGTGGGGGATGCCTGCACCTGATCATCTCGGTACAATGCCCATGCTACGGGCAGTTACATTCTACCGTAGTGTGTACCGTTCCCAGAAATGTTCTCTACAACGTTATAGTAACGTTCTAACAACGTTCTCAGCATCGTTCCTGGTGAAGATGCTTTGGACATAAAATACAGCACACTACGAGTAAGACAAACTCGTAATCTATCCGCATATTGCAATTACCCGAATATCTAGACTAAGATACTCATATACTCGTATCAGTGCGTAGTGACTGCACATCACAATACAGATACGTATGGATCTCAACGTCCATATGCTAACACCCACATAGTCGGTTGAACAAGAAAGAGGATGGGTTGAAGTGACACTTCAAGCTAAACACTGTAAACAACCGCCGAGAGTTTTGCCGTCCTGTGTGTTCAGTAGACCGTTCGTTGTGCGTATATAAGTCTGCATCTGCCATATATTGTTCAACTGGGAACCTAACTCGTTAATCTAGATATTTTATAATACACTTCACAGGTGAGAACTGGAGTAATATGCTTTTAACTTGATCGAATTCTGTCCCATTGGAAGGTGCCAATATCACGGGCCTTCATGCCATGGCGTCCCTTGACTTCGCTCTGGTCCTATCGGACTCTCAAGTGGAGCTTATGGCCTTCATGCTTGGTCTCCACGCACCAAGTACGAAAGCGCTGGCAACTTTAATCAAGGAGGAACTCCCGCATAGCTTTAAGTGGTTCATAGGCAAGGTTATGCGCGGGCCGCTAAGAAAGAACAACACGATCAACGTCCAGCCCTGCGCGTGGAACATGCTGTTGAGCCGCAGGTGCGCGTCTTGTGTCGGCAACAATGTGAATGGTTGGTACATGTACGTCTGTAACGTGCAGACTGACCCTAAACCTAACCCTAAGACCCATCTTTGCAATTATACGGTATCCCTAACCCTCAGATACAAGTTAGGTTCACGTGTGTCTTGGCCGGGACAGAAACTGGCAGAGTTTGACAAGAGGTACGTCTTAATCAGGTCAGAATGTCGACGCCGCGTGTAGTACAGAGTATATCCGTCGTTGTGGTCGTTAACGTATACCGACAGCGATGGTTCCTAGGTCATAATATGAACGGTATGCTTAGCAACCCTTATGAGACATGAGATGCACGGCATAAAACCTTAGCACTACGTAGCATGGCGTAGTGCTCGCTGGCAAAGCCTCAATCTCGAATGATAAACAGTGCAATCCACAATATATTGCTGTTGACGTTGCCGATACCTAACCCAAACAGCCCTTCAATGATGGCAAGTTTGGAGCAGCACCTACCGTGGGGCATGGTAAGCGACGCATCAGAACCCCGGCGGAAACCGGCGGAGTATGTTGCCTGGCATATCCGAACATCTGACGGCGAAACGGTCAAATCGTACAACGAAGCGGTACATATATACGTGGTCCAAGAGCCTTCGTCAGATGTGTGTCCTGCGTATCGAGCGGCTATGGAGGAGGCCCTCCAACTTACCCGGAGCTGTCATTCGTCACTGCCGTTCCACGCAGCTGATGAATTAGTTTACGTGTCAACCAACAGGTAAATACGTCGCCTGCGTGGAAATCGCGTACCGTTCTGCTATGCCGCCGTTTCAGTGCTTTGGCCCATGCGGGTTGTTGTTGAGCAGACCCTAACCCTAACCAATGCTCAAGTTTCTTCAGCGTTAGGTACTATACGACTCCAGTGTACCTATCGAGTTGCATCTTTCAATCCTGCCTAATTTAGGTCGTATGTCGAGGAGTTATCTATACCCCATCTATCTTTGGCTGGTCAAGGGCTGTGCCTCGGCAAGACCTCGTCAAAATGCATGATAATATGTGTAGTATGGGGGTCCCTTGACAGTGTTTTGTTCAGGGGCAAGAACTACTTTGCCCACAGCCCCCGCGGACTATACAGTGATGGCGTCTACTGTGCTCTCGCACGAGCAAGCGATACAACCTTATATAGGACAATGTACTATATGATGTTGCAGCGGGGGCGACGGGTTAAATTGACACACAACACATATGTTTTGCGGAAAAGTGGCGAGTCGAGCTTTGCTTTTACCAAGTCGCTGAAGGGTGAAAACACTTAGGGTTAGGGCTAGGGCTATCTCGACACCATCACTAACGCGCGACTGCCAGCCGAAAGCCGTGGCTTCCTACATTAGTAAACACTGCATACCTGGTAGATACTCGTATCCTTGGAAGTACTCACCACAGACTGATGTATCCTGAACGTCCACTTCGATCGTCTGTCGTGTTGGGTTCGCTCTGGGTTCGCGTATGACCGGTGCAGCAAATCAATGGCGAAGGACTGCGAAGCGGCTAATAACGACCTAGTCATGGGTCACGTGGACATGGGCCTCACCGCCAGGGACGCCCATACCAAGCACAGCCGCAACCCCCTTCAAACGGCCTTAGGAGCGTTCCTTGACTTCATATTTCTGCTTGATGCCACAGTAATCGTCCGCACAGGATCTTCCTTTTCACGCACCGCCAGTAACATCAAGGGACTGGAGTGTCATAGGGGGCTCTACGACACCTTACCAAAGAGGGTTTTGTACCGATGCCTGCCTTCAGATTGTTATGATGACTCTTCAGCACCACAGTAGAGGTTATGCACAGATTTCTAGCTTAGCAGATGTAAACGGGTAATATATGCAGAAAATGATTGTAGACGGATCGAGGCTGCGGGGCGGGTCCCTTTTAGACCATTGGTATGCCACGGTAAGGCAGGCACGGCACAGCACTGTGGTGGACCCCGTGATAAAACACAATGCATCAAGTCACCGCTCTCATGTACTGCGGCTCGCTGCGTCTAGGTACTGGGGCCCCTGTACCATACGTCATTTGAACGGAGGTAGGGTTAGCCAAAGCGACTCCTCAAGTGAGGAGCTATGTGTTCGAATCCTGCCTCGAATATGTTAAGACGTGGTGTGTATGTTTGTTTTTTTATTCGTGCGGTACGTAGTCTATGGGATTACGGGTCGTAGGTACCGCAGGTTGCAGCCTTTCCGAAGGTCGGGTGGTCTGGGAGGGGGTGTAGAGCTTATCAAGTGAGGACCTCAGAAAACCATCGGTTACCCTTACGGTGTAGCAAGCGTCTACACACGAGGTTTTAGCCCCGTTAAGCGCATTGCCATCTTTAAATTTGACGCCGGCATGATATCTTGCTCGGGGCTCCCTCAGCCTTTTGGGTACGAGGTGTGGAATGTACACCTAGAATGGCTACTCGCGTATCGTGGGAACGATGATAAGCTTACGTCAATAGTCCGGCTTGGGCCACGCTGCTGTTGTTTTTACGAATAACACCGCAGCTCAGGGTTCCTGGTGTGCTGGGTGGATATTTCACTGTGTTTTCGTGCAGACGGTAAATGCGTGTAGGGTTGACCTTTTGTGCCCGCGGTTTCGATGCCAAGCTAATGAGTTATCGATCCCGTCGGATAATCGGTAATCGTTTAGCATACATTGCGAAATGCACGTCTCGCAGCAGCGTGTTTCAAGATGGGTCCACGATGCGTTCAGCCATATGTATCGATCGCGTGTCCTCCTCTGGAAGGGGTATGTCAGCGCTGTCCATGCATTTCCCGGTTGTATAGTTAGTCGTGACGACCTTCTGCGTGGTGACTTGGTATACCTAAATAATCTGTGTTGGTTATACTCGGTGGTTCCTAATGGTCTACGATGACTTGGGGTGGGCATAGTCGGTCGAGGGATTGTTGATCTATCGGTGACGTGTCCGCGTATGTCGCCTAAGCTGTGTGGCTAGTCCGCTGGGGCAGCCTGCGTCGTCCTGATGTGGTTCATAAGTGCCTGAAGTCCGTGGTACAGGGATACGGATAAAGCCCGGCAGGCCACGCAGCATATATAGGTACACCACAGCGGCGAATACAAGGATAGTTTGCCATCACCTCACTTGGCTTGTTGTGAGCGGTTTGGACTTAATGTGGAGATTAGGAGTATGCCGTGGTGCAGGTCTGTGATGACACCGCGAGAGATGTCGCGTTGTCAACTCACTCGCCGACAAAATATTTCCCTCGGTTCGAACGAGCGCGATTCATCCAAACGATATGAATCCAGCACCTAACCAGTTTGAATTTCATCGAATGGTAGCAACTTTTAGACACGACATTGCGCGTAGGGTTCTTTCACCCAAACGAGCGACGTAGCAAGATACACCCAATGCTCCTGGCGTATAGAGCTCTGGAGCGTCAGTGGGCCGGGAATAAGTGAAAGAGAATGCGTTGTGTGTTTGCACCCGTGGCTCCTCCACGGCCGTGCTTCGACCCAATTTTGGTCAGGCAGCTGTCGCTCGGAACTGCTGCGAGACAGTTGTTGGTAGGGCAAGTGCGTCGATGATGTTATCAATGGTCGGTAATTACCCTTGAAAAGCTGCAAGCAGGAGTGACAGCCACCCTGACATGTCCATCACTCGGCATATGTGCAATCACATTTATGGGGTCTGACCGTTGTTTGACCTACTGCAGTGCGTTTGTTATAACGTGTTATAATTATGACGGTAATGACCATGTGCCCACCCGCTGTGCACTCGTAGTGGTCACCACTTTGTAAGACTGAGCATAAGTCTGGCTTATTATGGACGCACTACGGGTTCCTCCTGGAATATTCCCTGGAAACAAACAAAACAAGCATGCTGACTTGAATGGCAAGCAACTGCGTCGAGTGTGTCTGGTGTATACCGCAGTCAATTCCCCACACAGGATGCCGTGGAAGCGCGCCCGAAGGCTTCAGCAGTCGAAGCCGACAGCCGGTAGCCGATCGTAATTGTTCCCTCACTATATGTAGCAACGGGTCGTTTTGGCGTCGGGTAACCCTAACCCCAACCCTATGACGGTTGCAAAGGTCTGTTCCTGGTGTCAAGCTAGAGGGCTGACGGAGACTAGACGAATGCCTCGGTGTTTGCTTTCCGCAAACCAATACGCTTCACGCTCTCGTTGGCAGCAGGCAGCCGGGTTGTATGGGGTTCCTGGAGGGCCACACGATAACATTGTAATTTTCAAGATCGTCAATATTTCAAGACTGAGTGATCGCAAACGAGATCTGTGGATCACGTCGAGCTTTCGTCAATCGTGCGTGAGCTTAGCCCCGACCCTAACCGTAAATGCCGTGAGCGATGCCGAAGCACGCGTCATAAGGTAGGGGTAGCACCTGAAATGTTCGAGCCTCGTCACATGAGGGATTCCATCGCTCGCACAAAAAAACACGATGTGGGGGAAATATTACGCCACGCCCGACAACCAATATAATGAGTCCTTCATATTCGACCATATAATCATACCCGAATTAATTTCAGCTAGAACGTTGACCTATTCTTCAGTGACAACTAACGTGCCAGGTGGGATAACGTGTAAACTCTTACACGTTGCGGGATACCGTGGTAAGACAATAAGATTACCCAGCGTCTACATGCCTGGAATTTCGATACAACGCTTCAGCTTGATACGCCCATTGTCCACGCCGTCTACCTAAATAAGCGGTCCTCCGTCATCCGCACCTAAAGCGAGGTTGCGTTTCCTAAACCATACAGCATAAAGGATATTCTCATTCCCTCTACAACGGGAAGAGCCGCATACTAAATATCAATGAATGTCTCTGTTATTTTGCGTAAGGGGCTCCTTCACACATACCGGTATAACATAAACCCCAATCTTGCGGGAACGTTTGTTCCCTCAGGAAAGTGTTGCTAGGTAGGCGCGCGTAGGCGTTTCGGCAACATGCACTTACGTACGAATCGGAAATAGAGTAAGAGATCTGCAGCCAAGATTCGTACTTCGAAGTTTTACACTATTAAATCGATGCAAATAGACAAGCATCCAGAGCTTTTGAACCCATGTTCGCCTTTGTTCGGGCCCAATAGTTTACTACATATAAGGGGAACGTAGAGTTTTGTTTACTCAGCATCTTCGACGACGAACCGAAATTACATGCCGTATGAGGTTCGCCTGGAGATCAACGAAACTTAAGTGATGGCCATTTCTTCGTCGGTGATGCAGCCACTGTGCTATGCTCCCGCGCGTGAAATGAAACGTTTTCACGACTTTCGGAGTTTTGTATGTTACTGGCTGGCAACGTCCAGTACATGAAGCATATGTTGCTGACTGCTCATGACTGCTTCCTGGCGCACTCGGCGTCCTCACACACCCCACCATGAACATCCCTCTGTTTCGCTGTAGTGCTGTAGCTGTCCGCAAGTGAAGTGCAAACGTTCCGCTGGGGGTTGTTTCCAGTCTCATTTTGTGCACCCTGCATTTTGACCAATGCCCACCACTGTAGCACCTCTAAGTACGTCGAGGTGTAAGCCTCTCTTGGAAACCTGCGTGGAGAACGTTTCGCGAGAAGCACACGCTTCGGGGTCACCGTCAATCTCCTGTAGGCACGAACCAGCCGAATATGCAACGCCGCGCTAAACTCGTGGCGCCGATTTGTATTCCGATAAACTACGTACTGTATATAGAAACTCGAGTCACTCGGAAACCCAGGGATGGGGAGATGCTGTAGAACAAAAGTGGCCTTATCGAGCACACCCACACTTTCCAGCCCTGAAAACTCGAACCCCACAAAAAACAGCCTTACCGGGGGACAGCGCTCACCTACGTGTGGTTTGTTCGGGGTTATGTGTTGGTTGTGGAGCTTTCCCGGGTATTTAAGATCAATAAACGAAGCATGAGAACTTGGAGTGCGAGCGTGGAGTGACGATGGGCATTATAGGGGCAGCATGTACAGAGGGGCGTACATGGCCATGGCGTTCATTACGTACACACAATAAACACACGATAGCGAACGGACGCGTGACCAGAAAGGAACAACTCGTTAGTGAATACATTGTACAATATATGCACCGCGAGAATTGGAAGGATGCATGCAAAACCACACCAGGCGTATACAGTACAGTCCTTGTACACGCGAAGTGAATCATACCGAGATGTTGACCTTTCTCCCCCCAAACCCCACTACCCCCTGTTGATCTATGGCCCATGTGTGTTGTTGATTGCTGGTATCACACTTCATAGATCGACGCCACAATCAATCCTCTGGCCACGCATATGTGCCAATACATGTACGTGTCTTTGCGAACTTCCAGAGAGCGTCAGTATTGTACGTTGCAGAGTGAGTCTGTCCTGACGCTATTGTTAACTGCACCCACCCGCGGCTTTTTTGCAGCCTGGGTTGCGAGGGAAACGCTACATGGAAAGTATCACACAGGAGCCATCAGAGGAAGTCACAACTGAGCGCAAGGGGCGAGCAAATCGCTCGCTTCGATACCACAGCTAATGTTTGACGCTGGATAAGGCTGTATATGTACTGGTGTATGCGGCAAGTCCTCGTCACGAACCATTAGGGAGTTTGCTGATGTTCGTATACAGCCATGGCATGGCGTCACGAACACGATGCGTGTGTACGTGGTGGCCCAGCGTCGACTAATAACGCTTGAAGAGTTATCCCACATATCGAAGTTAGCTCTTACTGACCTGTAGAGCCTTCCTCGTTTTGGACGGTATGGTTGACATACACTGCGTACGAGCAATGGGGTATATCCCTCAACTCGGGGATAAGGCCTAAACCGGCCTAACTGCGTGATACATCGCTCAGAATAAGGCCGAACCAGGCCTTAAGGCGGGAGAAATAGCTTGGGGGAACCATTTTGAGGTCGGAATTTGGACAAGCCGACTTGACCTGCTTTATCTCTACCTTTGCGTGACCAATTACTGCCTTATTGCGGGGTTCCAACTGGGGGTTAGCCCTAACCCTAACCCTAACCCTAATCCTTAACTGGACATCCTAAAACGTAGCGGACGCGGGGAGACTATAGACTACGACCAGTTATATCAGTAGCAGTTCAGGTACCGACCCTCTGACAATAATGTGGGATGCTGGTCAAGGCCAAACATCCTACCCGATAAAATGTTTGTTCCATTTAACCTGAGCTGCAGGAGAACTGCTCCCGAGCGTCAATTTGCCCTCGTCATCTACGAGTGTTTTCGTGTGGGATACTTTCTTCTGAAAGAGAAGGCGGTTTGCGCACGTTCATATGCAGGGTCTGCTAGAGTGCTCTGGATACTACAATAGAAATATTAGTAGTCAAAGTTGAAAAACACTCACACATAACAATTTCGTGATCTGGCCAAATGTCATGGGACCCCTATAAGCGGACATGAAGTTTGATATGTTTGCCTGTAGACTTGTTGCTATACGTGTTACAGTAGTACTTCGTAGGTACTGTAGTTATGAGGTATGCTTCCGTCAGGTCAGTTACAGTATTAAATCTATGACCCATAGCCACAAGCGCAACCATTCATTGTATTCATAGTTTACTTTTCCCTGTTCAACAGGGTTTCTCGCGTCCCTTTACTACATGGCATACATCAATGTGTACATATATCGTCTTCAAGACATTGAGGTTACACAGGAAGACTAATTTTAACGAAGTATAACCTCCCGACCGTTGCGAACAACGCCCATCACTGCAGTATGATCATCAATTCTTAAGGTATTCCTCTCACCATCAATTCTACGACGCCCCTCTGAGGGTCGACATATGGACGCATTGCTTCGACGGAAGCTTAAGAAGTACTACAGTATCGACTCTTCCAGGTGAGGGTCGCAGCGCAGCGGTGAAGGCGGTGGAGTGTTTGGTGGAGGTATATACCATGTTGCCTCCGAAAACGTTGTTAGGCAATACATAGTTTATTCGAATAAGCAAACAAACTGTATCTAGCATAGGCATTGGTGTCTGGCCAATGCCCTCTGCAATTGTTTTTATAGCCCCGTTCACGTCGGGGTCCGCTATAGTGAGTGGATGGGGCGTCCCTAACAACTGCTATTACTAGTGCGCTCACACACCTGATTGTGTCGTTCGTATACAATGGGGAAGGGCTGCTCCTCGGGGTGACTTTAGAGCTGCAATAGTGATATATCGTGCTTGGGGAATGCGTTTATGAGGTCGTAGAAATCAAACTGTACGGTACGTACTGTAGTTCAACCGATTTTGGTTAACAATGAACAAGTTATTACCCCTACGTATAGATAAGCCGTTGTGGGTCAGCTGTCGTCCCTGCAGGCGGTTAGGCTGAGCGTTAAATCACGGCTGGTGGCCTATCGTATACCTCGTACCAGGTAACGCGCAAGGTAGCACACACCCTTTGACCAGTTCCAGAGCCGAGTTCCTCGAAAATGCCCTAAAGGGGCCAAAACAGCGGTAATGGAGCCGTGAAATATTTAACCAACGGACTTCCATTGACTCGTCTCTCGGCGTTTGCGCCCTCCCACAACCCTAAGCCGAGAAAAAAAACGTTGAGCCTTATTCTGAAGGTGCGCGTAATCTTGCATTCTTTACGGAAAAAGGCGCCCAACACCTTTGTATGGGTCTGTTTGCCTAACCCTTGGCGAACGTGTGAGAGTGCGAATTTGTTGAATTAAATGCAAATCAACGAGCGGTGGGAATCCTAACCCTAAGAACGGTATGCCCGATATCGACATTGGCGACGAAGGCACGCACGATACCTAAGGGGCCAAAATGCACGATATCGACTTTGGCGACTAAGGCTTGTCGAGGAGGACGCTTCCGGAACAACTCTCTAAAACAGAGCTGGAACATAGGCTTGATGGAAACAAGGGAGAGAGAGTCGACTTTGCTTTCTATTGTACGGTGCGCGGTAGGTCAGGCCAGCATGCCGACACTCTCCCGAAAACCAAAACCAAGACGCCGTCACTCAACTCTAGAAACTAATAGATTTGTTATATCGCCCGTACGTACGTATTTAATGTATATGCTAGTATTTTATATGTTACTTCAACAATGGTATTTCCTCTGGATAGCGCCAACTTTTGTTTTGTTTTCTTATCCCATCTACGTTTTTCACCCTTCGTTCTCCTGATGCCTTCCTACCGTCGTATTAACCCATATCCAGGTTCACATAGCAGCCCCCCACCACCTCATTGCAGTAGATTCCTTCCGTGTTTGGGCTAGAGAAGGGTTTAACACCGTCTTCCCTCGTCGACTAAGGCCACAGCAAACTACAACCATGTCGGATGTCATACATTCCCGAACCCTCGTTTATAGCGGTCAGGCTTGGATATCGTAAGCATGCGTGGAACGGTGCCAGGTAAACTCCAACGACGTATGTATATCGTCGTGCTTTCCGAAGTATCGTTTATGGCGGTCAGCAGTAAGAAACGTAAGTCCATGCTGCGTGGCCTCACGCTGGCTGCAGCTAGATGGTGTACTCCAATTTGAACTAAACAAACAGCAATATAAAGAAGTATGTGTCGCATGAGATGGTTCCAGCAAGCAACCTAGCCTTCCAATTCCGGGCCTTCAAGAAACAAACACGCTGAATCCGTCGACACAACTGGAAGATTTTCCACGTGACCGAATCAACGCCCGGAACACATCGGCGAAGCCAAGTTTGGCGCGCGAGCGGATGGCCGCGAGATATGGGAGATGTGAATTTTGCTTGGGGAAGAGCCGTAGCAAAGGAATGTGAACAGACGGTTGTAACCTGGATGCAATTTGCTTTTAAGTCATAACTCTGTCAAAACTGTAGGTTGAGCAAGTTGTCACTAAACGTGTCGATATGATCGCATCAACACGAAGAAGACCATGGCACGGTTTGAGGTTGCGCAAACCGTGCCGGTCAAAGTGCGACAAAGATGAATTGAGTAGACTGGGAAACATTTGTGGAAACATTGCTGTCCCGGGAAAATATTTCCAGGCCATGGTTCTTGACAGCTAGGAGTCCGAATACGGAACGATTGTTCTTCTTGGCAATAGGAAAAACGGGAGCGCTAGCCTTAGTGTAATTTTGCTTTTTTTGTACGCCAGCCAAGTTTAAATTTGACAACAAAAAACTCGGCATAAACAATAAGGTAACGCATCCCTTACGTGTTTCAGACAGACACGAAAAACGCCCATGCCGCATTGTTTTCCTCGTCTCTCCAAACCTACGATGCACAAAATCTGACAACAGAAATGGAGGGAGCTGGAGGAGTAAGTACATACGGAAAATGTAGGAGAATGCCAATATGTTACGATTAGGAAGGGGTGGCTTAAACCAATGAATAGCTTACACGAGCCGATAGTCGACGGTTTTAGTTACCGAGCAATTCGATTCCGTTAAAAAAACGTGGTATGGACGGATAAATAGCATTGTGCACCAGGTGTGATCCCGAGTAAACCGTAGTTGTGGCCTTAACCGATTGGTTTCAAGTTATGCCTTTTGTAATGTTGGGAGCAGTGTCTACACATATAGTCTAAGTATGGCTTAATGAAGCGTCACGCCCTATGATTTCCACTGCCCAAAAATGTATACAGCATACCGGTATATGTTTTACCTCAAAACGAGAATTGTTGTTTTTTATCGAGTTATCCGCGCTTTGTTTTGCACTGCGCAAACGCTTTCGTGTTTGTGTTTTCGACAGCACAACTAAATATGCACCTGGTACATATTTACGCTGGCATTACAGTAGCCTTGTAATGTATCGACTTGTGTAACAGGGCAAATTGTCGAATCAACTTGGGGTGAGGGTACAACGTAACTACTACAGACAATATGATGTTCCTCGGACGACACATTTGTTGACGAACCTACGTAACAAAGTCAAACCAATTAAACACGCAAACACCAATTGAATACACATAATAGTTTCCACGCGTAAGGCAGGGCAAGGCCGCGGTACGGGTGGCTTAACATAATCTGAGCTCCTAACATGGTATGCTCCATATATCACCCGTATCGTCACATCGAAAACGTTTGTTCGCGCAAACCAACAACGACTTCTACGTGCTCATCCTAAAGCAAACCTACTACTGTACATCGTAGTAAACATACCGCACCATAGTTGTACATATGTTCGTGTGAAAAACCTAACTCCGTGTGGTACGACACCTTGCTGCCCAAACCGGCCCGCAGCTGGGCTCCACCATGCCGTCAACCACGAAGCGGCTCGCCATGCTCTCGATGATCTCGTGGAGGTTCAGTGTGGAAAGCCGTGGTGAACAGCACCCTCTTTGTCGCACACTGGAGAATAGGGAGCATCAGCAACCCACCCATTACCCTTCCGCATACACATGCATGGGCGACGATGCTGGAGCCACGTGCACGTCGCTGACTATGCACACGACGGATGCCGGCGGTACAAAGGTCAGAATTTCCGGGGTGGTCAAGTACGACAAATTACACTTCGCGCTTCTAGTGGGTATTATATTCGTAAGGATTGTCAGGTATGTATGTGCGTTTAGACATGGGAGTTTGTGGATATTTTTAATCGGAACGCGTACGTTTCTGGCTTTAACTGCAACCCTCGTTGTCCCTAACCCTAACCCTATACGGTTTGACACCTGGCGCGCATAAACTATTTAGAAGTGTTGACATACGTCTCTCGTTTAAGATGCCATATATGTGGATTAAAAAAACAATATAGCTATCAGTATCGCGTACGCCGTACACCGCTTACTGTCGCGCCTTTTGAGAGCTTGACCCTAACCCTAACCCCGATCCGGCCATCTTTTCGAAATGTAATGCTTCCTGATTTTGCCTGTCTAAACCGACTCGAAGGAGGAGGAACCTGGCGGTGTCACATGGTGGGTGTATGGAGGTCGAAGAAACCCTGCTTCAGATCCACCGGAAGACCTCAGCGATGATGTATGGCTCGACTGCATCGATTGTGGGTGTCGATGACCGGTATTAGTGGGTACTAGGGGTTGGGGTAGGGGGGGGCTCCGTGCCAATCGTGGAGAGGCCCTAGGTCACCTTTACCGGGGGTTTCATGACGGGAAAAGAGATAGCAGTAGGGTTATATCAGCGAGTATTTTCGGCGACATATCTCGGTCCACGTACGCCCTTGCTACTCCTGCCCCAAACGTGGGTCAATGAGTACACCATGAAACTCAAATCGGTGTATCCTCCGGAGTAGATAGCGCTCGAAACGATTATACTAGTAAAGGGTAGCATTGCATCCCCGAGTACGTTTCGTGGCAATGTAGTACATTGGAGGACGCGCAATGAATCCAACTCTGACTAATACGTGACAAAGACGTACATATTACTTATCCCCCTATCTGGAGCAGACTATGCTCGCAGCAGCCTCCTGACCGTCCCAGCGACGTTTATCGGGGCTGGCCCGATACATCGGCATTTGAGCATGAATGACACATCTACAAGTACTGAATGGATTTCGGGACGGCCAACTTCAATCGAAGGTGGGCATGCTGGAACCAACATAGTACCGGTACATCTCTACGTTTCGAGGGGCACAGGAGCATATACTTGTTCCACCATAATGTATAACAATATATAGCAGTGGCGAAGCATGCTGCAGTAAGGGTGCACCCATTGCTGCCGCGGCTCAGATGAATAAGTTCACTAATCACCCAGTAATGAGTTTCAGGCAAGGATGAACAAGAGCAATCACATGAGCAATGCCATGGCCTGTGTTCATTCTTAGGGCTAGGGTTGAATCGTAAAGCGAAACATAAAAGGCACTCCAACGGTATCGTGAGATCATTCAGGCGAGGTTATCGGCAGTTCAAAACTGTTATGGTCAAGGCGTGGTATCCGTACCGTAGCCCTCGACTGGTGGTACCATGGAGTCAAATAACGGCGCCATAGATGCGGCCCACTGCTAACCCCAACCGTAACCCTAACCAACAACCATACCTCAATCTGGACCTGATGAATATTTCGTGGCCTTGGTAAGACCCTGGGTTGGTGTGCAGCTATATCGCAGGGCCATGGCGGTTCCTTGAACGCATGAAACGGCGACAATCCGGGCCATCATGGCCTATGAGCATTCCATAGCACCCCAATGGCGAATAAATATGCCGTGTATTGATGTATCTGCACCCACACCGGATGTCAAGAACACACGCCGCTTTCCCTAGATTATGGGAATTGCGAGATGTCGTTGCTTTGGTTCTCACGACATCGCTATGGGTCTTGTGCTAATTGCCTTGCAATTGTTTATAAAGTTTTTCTGGTAGAGATATGACACGATTCGTGCATCCACCTACGTCCCGCCTGTCCAAGGTACCTCGCCTGCAGCGAAAGGGACCACGCCGAGTATCCGGAGTTCCCAGGCCAATTACTCGCGTAGGTGAGAATTCCGTACGGTGGTTATTCGTACCATACCTTAGTAGCTCTCCGCATCAGAAGCCTCATGCTCACCCGAGATGTGACTTTGCGCAAATATGCACGCTTAACGCATAGTATACCCACATGTCCAAGACATGCAGCATAAGGCAAATATGGGAGCCGAATTATTAAAATACAATTATACCTGGTAGTAGTTACTAACGAGTGACGCCAGTCAGAAATATTTCAGCCAAAGCTCGACCTCCTATCGTGCCACGCGTGTTCGTCGGGTTAGGGTTAGGGTTAAGGTTCGAGACGCAACCAGGCTTCCCTGGCACTCCCTTGGGGCTTATTTCATTGCAAACTAGTCGTATACACAACGCATATATTACTGGTCGATTCATGGCATGCGGCATTTCAATGGCAGTTTGTAGCTTCCACATCATAACATTCCACCATGGAGAATAGCCACTACCGCAATGACGAGTAGTTGTACAGTTTGCTGACGTTGCGAAAAAACGATCAATGTCTGTAAACGTCAGTGCCGTCCTTGAACCTGCTGCGTATGTCTTGATGTTTATCGAAGGCGTTTCGAATACGGGTGTTGAAATAATGTATGTGCACTGAATCGGAACAGGCTCCCGCTGTTAACTATGTTAATGAATATAATCAACAGGTTGCTGAAACCATTGAAAACAATGCCATTCGAGAAAATAGTACCTACGTTGCCTAACGGAGAAAACGAAGGATAGGATTACTGTGACCATAGCAGACGTATCGATTGCCTGCCCATCTCGATCGTACACGCACGGCACGGTCGAATACTCTCATTGGGTACATGATTTAGAGACCTTGTCCATCCTACGTCCACGTTCGCCGTTGCTTGTGGTGGAATGTTAGTCACTCTGTGGCACTTCCTACTGCCTCATAAAAGCAGCTTTAACCTAGAGCCTACCCAACTAATGCGAGGAACTACTGAACTCGCAGTGTCGCAGCCCAACTCGTCTGCATACGTATCGAAAGTCTCTTTGACGATAATTTCGCGATGTCGCACGTAGTGGCTGCACAAAACCTATACCCAACGTTTAAATTTGGGGATTACAATGTGCGTATACAGTTACGTTTAGTTTGCGTGTATATCGTGTGTTTATATTCGCGATTCCTCTGTATTTGCTCCCCTTTTCGCTTATGTATGTAACTCGCTTTTAATTTGTCCAGCGCTGCTTGGATTGGACATGACCGAAGCAATAGCCTCGTGTACGCCCCAAACACGACGTGCGACGACGTGTGGCTGTCGTGGCCTGCAGTGCAGGAGAGAGCAATCGCAGACGGCACCGTACTGGTGTTCGATGTATTCAGCTCAGTTGGTAACCTCTTCTTGACCTTCGACACCATGATTAAGGTTGAGTACGGCCGCAGTGCGGGGACCCCAGGACGCATGCTACGGTAGAGGTTCGCCATGTTTTTTCTGAGGTTCTTTCTCACTTGAGGAGCTCTATACCTCACCGCACATTTGATTTAGGAGTAGGAGAAGAAAACAAAAAATATACCCGATGAACCATCCCATGACGTAAGTATGCTATCAAAAACAATCCAACGAAAAGATGAAAGTCCGACAACTTGGGTTAAGGGGTTAGAGTATTCGGAACCAAAAGCAGTAAAAAAGTGCTATGCGTACCCCTATCGTAGCACGCATCGTTAGGCCTAACCCAGTGTGAATCCGACATTTGCAGTCTGAGGAATCCACACTCTCAGCTAGCTGTGGTTCTCGCGTCGCATTGGTTATTGCATAGCTGACGGCATCTAGTATCTATTTACTGGTACGTGTCTGGGCGATTGGTTGAGCACACACGGTTAAGACATTAAACCAGTCGTAGGCGCGAGCAATCCCACGGTAGGGGTGCCACGTTTTGGCTCAATATCGTCTGACCGGCTGAGCTCCTCACGCGAGTAACCACCGGATACTATTATTATTTTACTGGTACGGTTGGTTTTGGACTACCGCACTGGAAGGTTTGATCGGGTTGCGCGAACGAACGTCTCCGAGGTCATGTTTTGGGTGCGATATTGAGCTCATCATGTGAGGAGCTCAGAAAGTTCTGCTACGCCCCTACCGTGGAATGAGTCGTGCAGCATCTATTGTATCATTCCTCTGTTGGAAATTGTTTTGAGGTGATATCACCCACAGCACGGTCGCCACTCGACTGCGTGGAAGGACTACGTAGTGAAACGTTTGGATATGACACTAGGAGGTGGCAACCTGTTCACCGCGGCAGTCTGTACCAGGGAGTCGTATCGTCTGCAATATTGATTAGATCAGGTGTGTCTCGACCCCCTGAGTGCCGTTATTCCCACGACCTAGCGGGGCGGCCTTGAAGGTACCACTATACTGCAAGATGCGAGCTTAGGCGTCCACCGCACATGACGCAACGCACAGGTTAAGCTCAGAACCAATGACATACATGGTGGGAGTATCACACGTGTTAAGCGTCTCCCGTCGCAGTGTACTGATTTGTTTAAAGCGCTCGCCGTAACTGACCAAGGAAACCCTACTGCCCTGCCTTTCCTCCTCTCGCCCGTACACCGGTCACTGGCTGTCCGGGCGAATTAATTGCGCAGTTTGTACGCCTGCTCGAACTCGGCTTGGTTTTGAGACGGACTCACTTCCCGGGGTTTGGAGAGGCTTTCAACCCTGGCGAGATATACTGGGACGTTGACGATGAACCGTTTATAAAGCAGATGGTGAAAATCGAGGAAGGTTTGTTTGTCTGTGCAAGAACTTAATGCCTCCTTCCTGCCACCGAGGTCGTTTATTGCACGTTTAAGTGAACGTGCCCGCCAAGTTGAGTTTCATGGGAATGGTGCTCAGTTCGAAGCTCGTCCTTCCGCTGATGTATCGGCAAGTTTTACTAAACATTGGACGATGAATTTCACGATAGATATACACTAAACCTGGCAAAGACCCCCCAGGGGGATACTAAACATATGCTCGACGTATTCACGTAGCCTCATCCCACGGTAGGGATAGCACTTGATTAAAATATAGCATAGTACTGGCGTGTGTTTTCTGACCGGTGGAGCTAATAAAGTGATGCACTACCGGTTAGAATGGTAAGGTTTCTACCGCATTTGTTTTTTCGGACTACTGCTGTACCTGGTAGACCCCTAAAAACAATTGCCGCGTTGGGTGATCAACCATCTTCGAAGTCACGATTCGGCCGAAGTGTTGAGCTCCTCACGTAAGAAGCTACGCAAAGCTTTCTAGACCATCTTACTATGGGTATGCACGTCGTGTGTTAATATGTACTTAAACCTGGGGGCGTAGCGCGTTGACCAAGAAGGATATTTCAATGTGGGACATGCAACGCATATTATTAACCTGTTCGAATGTTGTTTTGTTAAGGTGTCGAAGCTACAGGCCTCCATGTAATGCAGTTCTATGACTTCGCCATGGTCTTATCTGACTCTCAAGTGGAACGTTTGGCCTTGACGCTCGGCCTCTACGAGAACAATACCGAAGCGCTGACTACCTACTTCAAGAAAGAGATCCCAAATCGATTTCATAGGTACATGACCCAGGTTATGCGCGAACCACTTAACAAGAACACGGCGCTCAGGACGCAGCCCTGCACGTGGAATATGCTGTTGAGCAGGAGGTACGTGTAGCGTGTCAGCATCAGTGCCATGTTTTCTTACTTGCCTACCGTGTAGAGTGGAACCATCCCTGCAGCCTACTGAACCGTGAAAATTTGCACCGACGGTACAATGTGATCTCAAGTTTAGTTTACACCGCACAAAACGTGGCGTGTATAACGCATTCTTGCCTTATGGAAGCATAGTGTATAGCACCTCAAGTAAATCGTCTGAGGCCCCACACTTGAAAACCGTTATACCCCCATAGAAACAATGATGTCGAGAAAAGCTGAACGTGCAACGCGATGAACGATCCCAACGCTTCGATATATCATGAAATGTTGGATAAAGCTCATGTTATTCCAACGCTATTGGGACAAGGAGCCCGGTCAGGCGGAACATTTGGGTAGAAACGTGCTACCTGTAACATACCACGCGTCATTGCTTACACAAGGGTACCGCCTCTTCAGCTCAGCTAACCGCGTTGGGTACATATACTGTCTGTTGTTGTGGTGGCCTTAAGCATGTACCGAGATGGGTTATAATGATTGTCATGTGTACCACCCTCATCGGGCATTATCATGTTTACGATACCAAAACAAATCACCCGCGTGACATAGTCCTAAGCTGGTATCTAAACGACCCCTAATGCTCAAGAACGTGTGGCCTCTCTTTGTTCTCGCTGACGTTGTTGATAATACAGTCCCTCAATGATGGCTCAGTTGGAGCGACACAGTCCTTGGGGTGGGATGAGCGACGCATCAGGACCCCGGCATCAAACGGCGGAGTATATAGCCTGGCATATTCGAACTTCTGACGGCGAAACAGCTCAATCGTACGCACCAATCGCTCATAAATACGTGGTCCAAGAAACATCGTCATATGTGTGCCCTACCTACCTCGCGGCCATGGAGGATGCTCTGCAGCTTACCGAAATCTGCCATTCGTCAATGCCGTCTGACGCAGCTGCTGAGTTAGTTTACATATCATCCAACAGGTAAATACCGTTGACCGTTCGGTTATACTGCTGCTTCAGCGCCTTGGGGTATGCGACTTGTTGCTCCGTGGACACCGACGCATGAATGCTCAAAACGTTGCTTTTTTTCGTTTGGGGTGGGACACGATGCAACACCAATGTTGTTGCCTAGTGGAGTATCTCATTGCTGCCGGGCAGGCCACAACGTTGAGTGAAACACGTAGAGCAAACACATAGGTCAAAGTATGTTTTTCAGCATTGCCAAGTCAAACATATTAGTGTGTGTTTAGTGTTGGGAGACGCTCGACGGTGTTCTGTCCAGCGGCAAACGCGTCCTCACCCGGACCCCACCGCGTCCTACAAGATGATTGCGTCAATCCTTCAATGAAGCAGCGATGCAACACAGCAGTGTGAGGCCTGACAAACATCTCTACCGCGCGACTGCCAGGCCAAGCCATCGAAACTTAAAACAAACACTGGATGCATTATCGCGTCCTTGGAAGTACGTACCATACCGGATGTATCCCGAACGCTCGCTTCGATCTTGTATCGTGTTTTGTTTGCATTTGTTTGTCCTATAATCTGTGCAGTAAAACGATGGCGGAGGACTGCACCGTGGAAGCAGCCCATCATGGTATAGTCATGGGTCACGTGGACATCGGTCTTAACGCCAGTGACGCGCATACCGCGCACAGCCAAAACCCGCTCCAATCGGCCTTAGGAGCATTCATCGACTTCTTGTTTCTATTGGACGCCACGGTGATCGTCCGCACGGGCTCTTCCTTCTCAGGGACCGTCTGCCACATCAAAGGACTGACATGCCAAAAGAGGGTCTACGATACCTTGCCCAACCGATCTGTATCCTTGTGCCTACCCACCGACTGCTGACTATTGATATTGACACTTGAGGAACTAGCGGTTAGGCGTATATTTCTTACTGGGCAGGTGTACGCCAGAAATGCAAGGAGAAGGATTTTTGAGACGCCTTGAGATTAGGCGGTGGGTCCATTTGGAACGATGGTATGCCACTGTCACACAGGCACGACACGGCACTAGGGCTCACACCTTGATACAATCCAATGAATATATCACCGTGCTCTTGTAATGGCTACGGCTCGCTACGCCTGCTTAGGTGCAGCGTCAATTGTATCACGCCGTGTGTAAGGAGGGGATTACCCGGTTGAACGGGAATATTTCTCACCGACGGTGCTATTGAACTGAGGGGCAACCCACTATATTAGGACGAGTTGTGTATCTTACAAACATAAACGTTAGGCATCTAGTCAATGGCTTTAAATAGAGGACCTAGCTTGAGTGTTTTCAGAGCATCGGTTAAGGGGGGGTATGGAGCTCCTCTATTGGATCGGTCGCCCCGATGGTCTAGAGGTAACCTCGAACGCTTCTGAACGCTGATGTCTGGAGTTCGAATCTCACGTGGGTCGGACTTTTGAGTTTATTTGCAAAAATAAACAAAAAAACGAAATCAACTGCTGAGAGCGCCAATTAATAGTAGCGTGGGTAGGCACAATTCGATGCGAGTCGACGAGGGAAGGAAAGGCTGAAGTCTTCTCGCGATAAAAATGCAAGGCAAGAACCGTAGTGGGGGAGGAGGGAGAGGAGCCTACTTTGTGACCCCGGATCTGAGTTACGACTAGGGAGGAGAGAGAAAGGAAGGGCGAAGATAATAAATGGGATGGACAAAAAAATAAAAAATAAAAAATTGAGGAGTTCAAAACCTCTACCAGGTAGTTGGTTTCCTTAAGGTATCACGCGTCTACCAGGTTTATACGATGCACTTGACCTCGGCAGACACTTCGCTGGCAGAGAAGATGGTATAGTGTTTTTCTTGACAACACGTCCGTGTTCTGAGTGGGAGGTGCGGCATGGACGCTGGTATGGACTGATTGGGTGTCGTGGGCGCCAACAACAGGTTGGTTTGGGGTACACTGTTGTTTACGGTTACCTAAGGTAACCACTGAGCGTATGGTGAAGGTTTACACAGTCTATGCTTGGTGCCTCTGCGAAATCCGCCAGAGAGTGACCATGGTATGTTCGTACAGGTGGCTTTGCGGCCAAACGAAGCAGATGCTTATCGCGTGATATATGCCATGTAGCGTACGTGTAAGAACGCATGGTTTACCAACTCGATTGTCTAAACGGGCCTGGTGACCATTCATCCATATCTACACTACATGTCCTCCTCTGCAGGCGGTATGTCAATGCGTCCAAGGCCATTCCCAGTTAAACGATACGTTGGGACGCCTATCTGTGTGAGGACTAGGTACGCGTACGGCGTATGTGTTCGTGATACACGGCGGTCGGTACTCGTGTGCGTTGTGTTTTTGTTTGGCATTGTTTGACGTGGGATTGGTGCGTGGTGGCATCTCCCCGGGTGCAGCCATTCCGCGTGGTGGGTCCGCTGGAACACTCTGGGAAAAAATCAAACGCATTGTGTTTATATACGACTCCAAGCTCTCTTATCTTCTTCGATAACACGGTGGCAAGACACGTAGGTATAATACCTACTAAGTCACCACAGTCATGCGCATACAACTATTCATGTCGGCAAATGTCTTGGCTCGTGTGAACGATCAGACTTCCAAGAGGAAGCTTCGCTTTGAGCAATGAGCTGGGCCAAGAACCAACTCGGTTTGATTTTCTGCGTTCAGGGTTCTATCACCTGAACAACCCATCAGTATTAACAAATACCTAAACGAAAACTAATATCCCGACGTATGCCGCTCTATAGCCAGAATTAGGCGAGACCAAGTGCAGGGTACTATATGGTAATGAGTATAATAGCTTTGGTGCCCGTCGAGTTCATGCTGTGCCCCCTAGCCGTACTGAAGCCGGCATTTGGCTTGGTGGCCGCCGCTCGGGACCGCTGCGAGAAAACGATCGCTAGGGTCGCTGTGTTGAAATTGATGTTAACGGTCGGCGATCGTCCTGGTATAAACACACGCAGCAGTCTCAGCCACACCGACGTTTACGTTCCCCTGCATACGTTAAATCACTGAGAGCACACCGCGTTTAGACCCCGATAATTGTCCCAAAGTAGCGAAAGCGTGCAGTTGCCATATGCCCACAAGCTACGGACTCGTGTCAGTCGCTACTGGTTTCGACTAGGCATGTGTTTAGTTTGAGGTAGGCCCGCTACAGGCGCCCCTTCGAGCGTTCCCTGGGTACCGGAACCCTACCCGTGTAGATTGGATTGGCCAGTAGTTGTATCGCGTTTGTCTGGCCCACACGGCGGTCAAGTATCTCCGCAGATGTGCTAGCTCGAGCGAAGGGTGATCGACGTCGCCAACGAGCAGTCCATTGCAATATCCCCTCACGATCAGAAAATGATCCAAACTGCGGCAATGGCATCTTGACATTTCCAAACCTCTGGTCCTAGTGTGGAACTAACCGCCTGACGAATACCTAACGCGTGAATGATAAACTGGCCGAACGCCTTGTTGTCGGTTACCGAGTGTGTCCTCGCCTGACGCTCGGGTTGGGGAACGCTTCCAGTATGGGCCCGCGGACAAGAAATGCCAAATCTGGGTGGGGTTAGGCTAATATATGAACTGTGACACCATCCTTGTGCAGCCTTGAGCCTAGCCTAGTCTGTTATGTACAGCGCTTGCCGCCGAGAATATTAGACCGACCCAATATGATTAGCGCCCCCCAAACAGTGAGCGTTAGTTCATGATTAGGTTATTCAGTATTCGTGGGTCCAATCCTGTATTCGTGGAGTGAATAGTTACAATAGTTACTTGTGGGCAACATGCTGGATTTAAACGGTTTGCAGACCAGCAGCAGTTTCCGAGGATGTAATCGCGAGCGAGACCCTTCGGCTTTGTGGCGAGTTCGTCATGCTTTCGTGGCCACAGTTTATATTGGGCCGTGCCTCCGAAATGGCAACACGCAGACCCATGCTACGGTAAAGGCCCACCATGTTGTCTATGAGGGTTGTCATTCGAGAGGCTCTCTATACCTCACTTAATAAACTGATTTTGGAAGCGAACAAAAGCGGCCCTAACCCTAACCGATGATCACTCCCATGGCCTAACCCTAAGCATTAAATGTGACACAGTGCGACCCTAAGCATTAAACGAAATCCCGGCGACTCTGGGTTAAGGAGCCTTTCATAGGTAATTCAGAAATAATTTTAGCCAAACAAAGTATACCTCCACCTCTATCGTAGCACGCGTCCGCACGCCTTACGGTGATACGATACAAGGGTGGCATGCAAACATGCTCTCGAGGACTTTTATACCTCACGCATAATCCGAACCCTAAGTTGGGGAAATTGAAAGCTACGCCCGAAAAATTATTTCCAGGGCCACTTCGGGGGCCAGAAGAAAAAACGCCATAATGAACTAGAAGATTGTTGGGTAGATGTTCGGTTGAGGACCTCCGTCAGATACCTATGTTGGCATACGTAGGACACCCAATACCGTACCAAGTTGTTATAGCAGGAGACGAAAATAGCAGGAGGGGTCTAGAGGGGCCTCGTCGAGAATGCCTCCGTACGCTCGTCGCGCGTTAGGTACAAACGAGGTATTGACTGACCGATCATTCCTGCCGGTGTGCTCACCATACACCATTGAAATCTCGTCGCGCATTCTCGTCACCAAACCCACCAAACGAGTCAGTAGCCAGTTCGCAATAGCAGGCTAACTGTCTCGTATTTGATTCCGCATTATGTAGGGCTGCGTGTGAACGGCAACCTGCAAACCACAGTTGAAACTAGCAACTTGTCATACCTGATCGGCCCCACGACGCGTGAGATGTCAGCCTACCTTCCAGGAAAATATCGCCATGCAAATCAAACGGCAGCTTTCCCGCTGTTGGTGTTTGTGTGATTGCGACACATGATACAGGCCGAGACTAGGAGAAGAGTGCGTTTAGCTAATTGCCCACTGTCAGCTGTAAGTTGCCGCTCTGTAACGGGTGTTGACTGCCTGAATGGTTTAGCATCGGTATCGATAAACGCGACGCCAGCAGAACACGTTCCCGCAGCTTGAAGATGAGCAAACGTGCGCATACCACGATTACACTCCACTCTTTGTATAACGTGACATCTGCAACGCCCGTTATATCCGAAGCAGTAGGAAAGACAAAGGTAAAAACAAGGTAACCTGGTAACACAAACATCGCAACAAGTGTCTGACATGACCACAGTTTTCCTAACCCTAACCCTAACCCTAACCTAATACAGCCGCAAACCGCGTGTTCAATGACGTCCAAGTCATTATCGCTTCCCCTT
This sequence comes from Saccharina japonica, assembly GCA_008828725.1. Classification (NCBI taxonomy): domain Eukaryota; class Phaeophyceae; order Laminariales; family Laminariaceae; genus Saccharina; species Saccharina japonica. The sequence goes on from MEHQ01002037.1 coordinate 538,522, forward strand.
CTCGCAAGGTGTTCAGCCATACATTGGTATCCACGACGCCTAACTGCAACAGTTTGTATGCAATGTACAGGTGCTGCAATCACGACGCGACGGGTATCCCTCAAAGCGCAGCTAGAGGGTGATGCACAACACTATAGACGCTCGCGGCGCGAAATATATACGAGGATACGAAGGTGAAGTGCTTGATGCCTCTGACGCAAACGAAGATACTATTTGAAATGCACACACACGCAACCCATTAAAAAACGATGAACAGTGCCGTTGGTTAGGTACACAACCGATAGGATCGCACACCACATATGGCACTCCAAAACGTTTTTGTGTGGTGTACACTTCCACCGGAGCATTGCTAAAAGTAGTACCTTCTCGGCCGATGGCGCTCTTGCCAAGCCTCTGGCTCTCGTCTGGGTGTTTTCCAGTGCCCACCAACATACATCTCCTATAGGGTTACCCTTATCATTTCCGGAGGTGAAAAACTAACCCTACACACATTTTTTATGTAGTTCCCCCCAACACGTCGTCGGTGGAGTAATTGACGGGTTAATATACGTACCGAAAGTACCCCTTAACGCAGCAACTCAGCTACAGCAGTGCCTTTACATGCAGTGAATACCCTACTCACTTCCCAGCAGCGTGCAGGTATCGCCTCAAAATTCTGATGTGCGTGCAAGGAGGGCCCAGTTAGGCATGTTATCCTTGGCGACGATGTACAACATACTCGTCTACAGCCTCACACGTGACTCGTGGCTGCTTTCCTTATGCATATAAGGCGCCCCACATGAGGATCGATTCACTTAACCTCTACACTTTTAAGAACTTTTCGAAGAATGGTTTGCCCGTATGCTCAACCAGACGAAGAATTCCGCCACCAAGCTACGTATATGGAATAGTATTGCCGAGCACATAGAACCAGTTATTATATATGAATATATTTAATATTAATACCAGGTATTTAATAGTGGGATTCCAACAATATTGGGCAGTTTTTCAGTTATATGCATAGACTAACCCCGCAAGCCATACATATTTCGACTCAAATTGTTCTCTGTTGTAGCACGGGTGGACTGACTTAAAACAAAAGTCATCCCGAGATACATCTCTCGTTGACTGGCGCCGTCAAAATAGATCTGCCGGTTTTAAGGGTTAGGGTTAGACGTTTGTACCCTCAGGAAAATGTTGTCCTAACCCTAAGTAGGCGCCTCAGTCGTCTCGGCGACGTATACGTACGACTGGAAACACGAGTACGTGAGGGATTTGCATCTAAGATCCGCATTTCAAAATGTTACAATAATCGATGGATATAAACAACAATCCACAGTAGTGTTTTAGCCCTGCATCGTCATGTGTTAGGATTCATAATTTGATATCTATAATCGGAACACAGTTTTGCGTTCCGGAGCATCATCGGCGACAACCCGAATATATATCATATATACCATTATATATAATATATATGCGATATCCGCCTGGAGAACATCAATATAGTAGTGAAGGTCGTTTCTTCATCGGCGATGTAGTTATTGTGCTATGTCCCCGCGCATGAAATGAGAAATGCTTGCGACTTTAGGATTGTTTGTGCTACTGGCTCGTAACTTGGAGTACACGAAAACTCCTCGTGGGTCGTTCCTGGCCGCCTTTGACTGTCGTCTGGCGAACCCGATGCCCTCACGAACCCCATCAGGATCACCTCTCAATTTAGCGGCCTGGTATTTCTTGTGAGGAGGTGTAATAGTTCGCACGTGATGTGCAAACGTTCAGTTAGGGGTTGTTTTTTTGTCGTATTTCGTGCACCCGAAATGTCTACTCATTTCGACCACCGTGGCACCTCAAAGTCGAGGTGCAAGCCTCTGTTGAGAACCTGCGTCATCAAACTCTCGAGAGAAAAAACGCGCCCGTAGGCGTTTCGACGACATGTAAAATGGCTCATAAATGGTTTCCCTGGAGAACGTACATTTTTCAGTCAAGGTTGAGTTTGGGTGGAGACCGTATATCTGGCGGTGTTCCTAAACGGAGCAACTACCCTGTGCAATACCTGATCGGACAAAAATATATACGTTCGTTCAGGTTCGTTAGTAATACATTTTGCGTTCTACAACATTCTCCGATATATCATATACTATTCGATGCGCGTCGAGGAGGGAACAGAGGGTCGAAGTATTCTCGCGAAATATATGCAAGGCTCAAACCTTAGTGAGGAGGAGGGAGACGAGCTTACTTGGCGACCCCGAGTCTGAGTTACGACTAGGAAGGAGAGAGAAACGATGGGCGAAGAAAACAAGTTCGATAAAAAACAGCAACTCCTGTATATGTATATATATATCCCACCAGCTAAGAAACTTTAGGTACACTCCCACCGTATGATAGCTTGCGTCACGAACCAGGGGCGGCGGGCGACGCGTGTTCTACCCGGACTGCAAAATGTTTTTTGGCTTGTGATACGGTAGGTGCAAGCCTCAACATTTACAAGCAGAACACATCGCGTGTTGGCGCAGCGTAGGCCCCCAGCCTTGTATTGTTGATGCGTTAAGTCTGAGTTACGACTAGGAAGGAGAGAGAAACGATGGGCGAAGAAAACAAGTTCGATAAAAAACAGCAACTCCTGTATATGTATATATATCCCACCAGCTAAGAAACTTTAGGTACACTCCCACCGTATGATAGCTTGCGTCACGAACCAGGGGCGGCGGGCGACGCGTGTTCTACCCGGGCTGGAAAATGTTTTTTGGCTTGTGATACGGTAGGTGCAAGCCTCAACATTTCCAAGCAGAACACATCGCGTGTTGGCGCAGCGTAGGTCCCCAGCCTTGTATTGTTGATGCGTTATACGCTTCGGTAGAGTCTTCCAATGTTGGTTGGTATTGTTTGTTCGATTAGCACGCCAATCAGCAAGCAGGGGGAGCATATATATTATATATGTGGTGTGTTTTCTCGAATACATCATGGAAATTCAACGTATCTATATGTATGTATGAGTGAATGGTACCTCGTACCTGGTAGACGGGTATTATTTAGATCCATCGCTCTTCCTTGATATTTGAATGGTGTGCTTTCAAGCTCAACGGCCATCTACGACATACTATGTGCCAACCAATAGTAGCACATAGTTTAATTTCAGACCAGATTGACGAACGGATACCCCGAACAGCCAAATATTAATAGCAGCAACGAGTGACAAGCCAGCGTTCGATCGAGCGGTCATGAACGGATTACATAGTATACAGTATAAAACCAAGAGGAAGTATTGGCATACTTATTTTATGGTAAAGTTCCACTATTAATAGGATACATACCGAACCGTGACTTCCCGACAACACGAAACCGGTATATGTTGGGCACCCCTACACTTGTAAATTGGGGGGTACTGATTCATACTGGTCTTTGTTCGTGCGGAGACGGTTTATTTGATCTTCCTCCATCTTAGACCCATTTTGTCACACATATATATCTCTTGAGTACAAAGGTTGTAAGCTCAACCACCACGCCATTCACGTCTGTGTGAGGACCTATCGGATCTCTTGGGGATATGCCGCATATAGCTCCCTCTGGAGCATCATAACGACATTTCTACTCGAAATCTAGCTAGGATTTCCGGGAGCTACTGCATGCTGAGAGCAGCGGCGACTGCAGCCTGCTGAGAGCGGCTCACTACGGTACTAACCCTGGGAGAAAAACGCTACGCACCGTTGCCCCTTTCTGGTCCGCCCAGAGAAGAAGTACTATACATAGTGTCACTTCGAGAAGGTGAGGATACATGTGAAATTGAAATGCATATTGCTGTGGGAGCATAAATATAGTGCCACAAAACGTTGAGACGTGCACGTAACCCTTTGACCGCGAAACTCCGGAAACTCCAGGGTCTGTATAAAACGTATCCCGGACTTGGCAACGTGCATTTTATGGAATTGCTTCACGGATGGAAACAGTGGTCATCGCTGACTCCATCACTGTGAAACACTGCTCCAACACAGTGCGTAACGTTTACGGCTATAAGATTGGGACATTATTCAGCGTTAGTCACTGCAGCCTCTGCCGCTAAGAACCTCTAAATCTGTCCTTTTCCGACTACGCGAAGACATAATAGTAGACCGATAGACGCGTACCCCCTTATTTTCAAGGGGAACCGTACAGGACATCAATCAAAAGAGCGAAGGGCAGGCTTGCCTTGAGTGTAGAACACCTAACGTGCAATGCAGTATGTATGGAGAACCCGGTTTTCCGCTCGACATAACATACACTTTTCGCCACCATGGTCTTGTCCCGGAAATTAGCATGTACCAGGAATTTTCAAGGTGGACAGTGTAAGGTCACAAGGCAAACCTAATTTGTACAGGACAATTTCGCAGCAAGTGAGAACACGTATCTGGCAATGTCGTGCGTATGATACCCAAGGTCCTCCGCCGATCGCGTAGACAGCGCTTATGGTATCGCCCCCTCAGTTGTGTCCCAACATACGTATCCTTCACGTCCAGAAGCGCAGATACCGTGAAGTGCAGATCCAACAATACTTTAGGGGGGGGGCGGGTAAAGCTGCCGCCGACAGCTTGTCATAGTTGTAGTAGTTCATCGAGGTACGCTGGTCACTGATCGACTCCCGATACAAGTCACTACCTGTCCGAGAAATGGGTGAAAACAAACAGTTTCCGAATAACCATAAATATCGCGTGATAACGCACCCCCCTAACCCTCATTTTGTCCACTTCTGAGGGAGCTGCTCTATACGGTGTCCGCACTACCCGCTGTAGAGAAAACCACACTCGAAATATCCAATACGGTTTCCACATTACCCGCTGTCAGGAAATTCGAAATATGTGGGATGTGTAATGTAGCGTAATTGGCTAGCCCGATAACATTGAATCGAAATGGTCGGTTTCAGGGTGTTTTGTAGAGCATAGCTACTTCAAGGTAAAGACAGACCTACAGATGTCGACCCATTTATTACCCCCCATGTTTTCGACGTTTATTATTTCAATATCTCCCCCAGTCAATACTGGCTCTCGTGCTTCGTCTCCAATCGGCTGACCCATTCGTGTGTAAGACGTCACGTCGTGTCCGCACCGTATGTACTATAGACACACCCTACCAAACGCCCCCTTGCTAGCATGCTCCATAGTTGCTGCATACGTAACTCGCGTAAACATCAAATGGGTGCGTGTCACAGCTCCGCTTCGTGACTTCTCCAGGCCACGACAACACGCTCTTCAGGGTAGACTAAATATCTTACACCTCTCTTGCATCTCTTGTGGCACAATGACGGATAGCGGCGTTGCACCACGAGGGACTATTAATAACACTATGTAGTACGTTTTCAGTATCGTTCGTGTACCCCTGGTTGATGAAGATAGGAAGGAAACTCTTTGGCGATTAGTCAGCCGTCACCTCCTGTACAGCTGATCTTGTGCCTGGGTAGAACGGTGGGTCTTATTCGGTGTTCGTGCTCAGTGTGTCCCCTAATACCGCATATATTTAGGGGCTCCAACAAGAAAGTGTGGCCGGCAAACAGGGTGAGAGCAATGTCGATCACCGCTCGGTTGGCTCATGCCAACATTTGTAGCCGCATCCCGAATAGCCGTACGGCTTGAACACAGCTCGGCATTTGGCGTACGGCTCGAACACAGCTTGGTGCCTTATGTGCGGCGGCGTCAACGAGTTTTATACGTGATCAACTGCGCGGACCATTTCATTGTTTTGGTCGCGCTCCACGGTCCAACAGTGGATACTATATATTTTGTACACAATGGCTGGTATTATATTTTTGTTTTAGTTCCTGTAACCACATAATATTATGCATAAACCACTTGGTTTGCACGATCTACCTAGTGTCCAGCTGTATCGCGGATTCCTGTGACGAACTGTTTGTTTTATCCCATATGTTCCCCCTGCAGGCCATACGGCTGCATGTTACTACAGTGTATACTTTCATCCACTGACTACATCCTGCTCTATTTATTTTAACCTGTTTCGTTATCATCGACTACTGTAGAGTGTGATGATGGATTTTGCGAACACGACAACAATCAAAAGCAGTTGACAAACATGCCACGATTACCGTGTGTTACCATATCGTCTACTGGTACGGAGGGATTACTCAGTGATGATGATGTTCTGATGTTCTGGTTCCCCTGGGATTAACAACTAGATCGTGAGACGGGATTAGCTTCCAAATATGTTTCGTGTATGGATTAACCCACGGGATGCATGTACATTTTCACGCACGTGATTCCTATGTAGTAACGCGTGTGGCATCTGCTACTGCAGTACAGTACTATAGGAAGGTAGTAATAGCGGTGGTGCGGTGCTCTGAGAGGATTCGGATATTCTATTCAGTGTGGGCCATCGTCCGCTCTATGCCCAACTGTGTGCAGTTTTACGAGGTCACGCAAACATCAACCCCAACCCATATTTGCTCCAGCTTATATGTTTCGCCGAAACACTGAACTTTAGAACCAATGTATGCGAAGGCAGATGAACAAACCCATGGCGTACAATTGTTTACTATGATTATTGTCGTTTTGAGTAAACCACAAAAGCACGGGAATTCCAAATATATGTATTTGATACAACATGTTGGTCGATTTTCAGTTGAGGGCTGCCGCCAGTCGTCAGTGGATCGATGCGTCTCTCCTCTGACGCGTGCTACGGTAGAGGTAGCACGTTTTGGCTTAATCGTTTTCTGAACGATCGGGCTCCTTAACCCAAATTCGTCGGACGTTCGTTTTTGTGACGAATAATGTTTCAGAGTATACTTCGGTCATGATATTTCGCATCCGGCAGCACTTTTATTTTTCTCCAAAAACCATTTTTTCGGTAGTATATGACGCTCCTTAAGTGAGGAGCTCAGAAAAAACATGGTGCACCTCTATCGTAGAATGCGTCCTCTATGTTAGCATGGCTTATTCTCTACTCCTTAATTAAACACATACTCTTGCGATCACTCCAGCAACGAACTGCAAAACGTCGAGGTTCTTTTGTTTCGTATAGCGAAATCATCGGCGGTAAGTACGTATACGTTTGATGTCAAAACTACTAGTAGTGCCTGTATAAGCACGTATTGTATTGCAATGTAAATTGCTTGACTCCAGCTTTGACAAACTCACCGATAGGGCCCACAATACACTCATCGCCACATGGCAACTCCTAACTCGTAACTGTCACATTCTCACGCGCTACGAATTGCTTGAAAGCAAACAATCATGTAGGAGCGGGATCATATCAATATTAGTTTAATTCAATTTCCCATCTGACAAGGTCGATTGCTTATTCCAATCACACCATCCACGTAAACGAGGGTGATTAACCATCTCGGAACAACAGTAGTAGGTCCTTACGTTACACTTCAGGCACCCTCCCTGCGCCAGCAGCCGATTATATGTATGGCAGTGTAGGGGAATGCAGTATTAATGCGATGTTTTCTGAGGCAGATGCTGCGGTCGTCACTAGTTTAAGTTCGGCACAATTCTGTTGCTAAGATGTCGAATGCCCTGATAGATCCTTCACCCATTTTCGAGACATATCCCCTGCAAATATAAGAGGTTCACGCGAAGGTTAGGGTGACAGTTTCGACGTCACAGGCGATGGCGTTTGAACCGATATGAGTGTTGCAAGAAACAAAAGAAAGAGGTTCAGCGATATGCCCTTGTAGAGCGTTTTTCTCCTAGAAAAGCGTCGAGACAGTTCTTTAAACTAGCCCGAACACTCATTTGAAACTTGTACCGTCGTTGCTCGGGTTCACTCGCAGTTGCGGAGGACCTTAGTCCGGCCTCGACATCCATCTTGTCGACTGAATTTCAAGTGGTGGGGCGGGTGCTGATTGACGCTCTTTCTAAGAAACTTCCCCAACATGGCTTGCTACCCCACGTGCTCGCGGGTACACGATTTTGGACGCCATGAAATGCCATATATGTAAGCTTGAACCGCAATTACAGCAGTATGCCCCAACTACAGTATTGGGGCATACAAGGTTCAAAACACCGGCGGGAACATTACGGCAAATTAGGTTTGATTCGTGTGCGGAAGTACTATCAAAATGCCAAACGTGCGACAGAGGCATCAGGCAGATGGTTAACGAGAGTGTCTAGCTGTCAGGAGAACTGAAGACAGAAGTGTTTTGTTTTGAAAGTACGAGAGGACATACGGAGCAAATCGTAAACAGTGAAAACCACCTGAGAATGCATTAGCAAGGAAGGCAAGGGTGTTAGTTTCTATGTATCCCCTTGTTATCCTAACATCTGCTCGTGTGTATTCTACCCCATTGCAAACAAAAAAGCAAGCAACCGTCAAACAGTGTCCCCGTCGTTCCACTAGCGTCAGTACCAGGTATAGACTAATTATCCGTGGGTACAATCTTACTGCCGGCGGTCAAGGGAAGGTTAGAGGACGCACAGATCTCGACAGGGTCAAATGACTGGCGCGACGAACCGCCACGGTTGGTTTTCGGAACCACTAAAGGATACAATGTATTCCTCCGCCAAGGGTATCAGCACCATTCTTTGTTGAAGAAAATAAAACAAAAGAAGCGTTCGTATCAGCAGGAAAGTGCCCGCTCAGAAAACCAATGGCCCTCTAGGGATAGTGCCATACTCTATAAGCTCATACGAAGAGCTCATTTTCTTACCCGATGCGTGACTTCGATAACATGCAGTTTGCCCAACCCTACCAAGTTTTTCACTGACTGGCGTGCGGTATATTCTAAAATAGCTACATCGTACCAGTTATATGCCTAAAAGTACCATACTGGGCCAAAACGTGGTGCTCTTACAGTGGCAATACATAGAAATTAATCGGTACGAAGGTTTCAGCCCAATACAGTTGCTGCCGCGTTACTCCCCAAGACCACCTCGATAGAGTTTCCGTTCACCTTCACGCCACCCCTGCCTTGGGCTACGGAATACTCTGTCGATAAAGACATGTGCCGTCCGTTCCGTCCTGGCACAATCCCACCGTAGACGTCACAGAAATGTCCGTATTTGCCGCCGCTCGCACATAATATTTTACTTTTGTCACCCGACGTATTTACGCTTTGCCCGCCGAGTGGGGCTTTCAACGTCGAACGTCGGCCACCAGAGTCGATCCAGCCATCGATCAGACCACCTTACCCAACCAAACTTCTGGAAGGGTGACAAGAGTACCTAAATCTCAAGCAAAGGCGGTTGTTTCACTCTCAAAACATTTTTTAATGGCGGCGTACAAGTTACTGTTTTTGGTTGCCATGCCCGTACGATAGTTGCTACGCCAAGACGGGGGATGGGTACCGGAAACTCTGCCCCAAGGCGTTTTCACAAGTTTTCAGTGTAGGTTATATTGGCGTTGGGCGCTCCGAGGTTAGGGTTAGGAGCGGCTGATGGTCAGGTTCGATTACGGACGTACGCCTCGCACATTACTCCCCAAGACACATACAGTAGTGGAACTCGACCCTACTTTGAATGTCAAACGTGTCAACTATAGACCGCCATGTGTTCCTCGACATCCTACATAGGCGACACGTGAGACCCTCTGTGTGATTAACGTGTCGATTTGAGAAAATATGTCACGTGTATATATGACCGGATCGGCACAATACGGAGGCACGGCAGTAAACCATTTCCGTAGCAAACCTTGACAGAGTTCATACTTAGCACGATGTTCGAGACTCCCGCGTTACCACTAGACTGCGGTCGAAACCTTTCGTGCCATTAGCACCTTCCTCCACAGTATCGGACGACCGATCGGGGATAGTGAGAGGTGATGCAACCACCTTCTTCTTCGCAAACCCGTACTGTGTTAATTCACAACCTCTAAAACTCAACGTTGTGTGGCCATTAATGACGGCAGACGGACGCTTTGCTCCAACCTGTACTATGTGCGACCGAATGGTGAAGGGAGTCGAGTGCGCTCGGCACAGCTTGTTCACCCCGGCGGTACGAGTCGCCGAACAGCAACCACCCTGTAAACCTTGGTAAATAGCATGAGCCTTTCGAATGATATACGTCGGCCCGTTGCCCTCCCTCCAGCCCCGTATTAACCCCAGTACACGTCTGTATGGGTATCGCCAATTCAGTTGGTGGGAAAATTCCGTTGGGTAAATTCGCAGTTCAGCCCAGCCTTGCAAAGTGCCTCAAGAATACGGAAACAGGAAGTTGCGGAACAACAGTTTTGGTACACTGGCAATGGGGGTCGATGGTTCGCTTCTCGAGACTGCTGCTGCAAGAAGGAGCCATGCACGTGCTTGGAATTGTAACAGGGGGGGGACTGCAGGTTTCGCGGTTTGGTATATATCGGCATCGGTATACTGCGTTTGGGATTGCCGTACGAAAAATAGTCGACTTATCAATTGTTTCGCAATACTCGGGTCCAGCCTGTTGCTAGGTCTAGGTAAACGACACCAACCGCGCAGAGGATGGCGTGAACGGTTTTTCACTGATACCATCATCAGAAAAGCTCCTATTATGTGGCCTCAACTTCGATCAAGTTGTAGAACTTTCATCGTTCGAATCTTTCTCGTAGAATCAACCGAAGTACCGTGTACGACGAATCCTACCCGATTAGCATATCCGCCCATCCTTTTCGGTTTCGCTGATTTCACGCCCACGACATATTGCCTAGCTGGCGGAAACATCCAGCTGGTGCCTTCTTTGTGTATATTTACCTCAATTGGCGACCACCCTTGATGCACAACGTGAAGTTCGAGAGCATACGTCCCGTGGACTTGGTGGATACTAAGTGCCAAGTGGTAAAGCAAACGTTGCTGATATTTGGTCGTTGCTATTGGCTTATACAACTGACAATACACATCATTTCTTCGCACTCGCTCGCAGCTAGGCCTGGCTATGGCGTCAAAAACATCGATGTTCGTCCTCCTTTGGACATTCTCGGCAAGCTATGCCGACGTGAAAAGTAGACGTGGTCAGCACCCTCTTTGCCGTGCATTGGACAACAGGGAACACCAACTACCGGCCCACTTTCCAGTCAGATACGCGTGCCACGGTGATGATGATGACGTCATATGCACGTTACAGGACACAGAGACCGTGAGGACTAGTGCCAGCAAGGTCAGTGCTTATATATTTCGGCTAATCGTTTTCCCGAAAATGAACCACAGTTCAAATTCAATAAACGTAACAGTCGGTATCCAATTACACGGGCCGATTTCAGCGTACGTCTCCCGTTTAAATGGTTCGTTCTTTCGTTTGCGACATTACTTCACGTTGCGGCGCTGGAACCTACGTCCTTCTGGTTTGATTGTAATGTACTATTTGCAGTTACTATACATTCGCGTGGTTGTTCCTGCATGTGTTCGGTATTTTTGTTGCGCACACATACCTCGTCCTGCACCCTATTCCCCTAAATAATGTATCTTTCTTGACACGAAGGACGAATCTGAAACTGCAACGTGGTGGGTGTACGGAGACCAACGCGAAGAGGTTTCATATTCAGCAGAGGACTTCAGAGAGGATGCGTGGGTTGAGTGTACTGGATGTGAGTCTATCTGTATCCTACCGTGAGACATTATATTTGTATGAGCATCATCTCACCCAAAAAACGCATAGTTGCCGGCCCAATTGTTTGTGACAGACGGCTCTTCTTAGCTGAGGTTGGGAATACCGTAAATAGTTGCAATTCGGTTTTGCATGTTGAACACTTCGTTTTGGTGTACCTAACTAATGGAATGGTTCGTCGGGTTGTGTCTATAATTTAACCACTACCGTGAACAGGCTTTAGGTGAGATATATAGAGTCTGACGTTCCTAACACGACTAAAGGTGTACTCTCCTCCCTCCGATAGCATGATTCCTGAGCGCCCCACCTTTTGGCGAGAAAATGTTGAGGGGAGTCAGTATATGCTATGAAATGTGCGCGTAATTGACTCGAACTTAAACAACGGGCCGAATTGCTGTGTTCCACCTTCCGAGCAGATTATGCTCACAGCAGCCCCGCTCTGCGACTCAGCACGCGTGTGGATGGTTCAACCAGACCACCATTTGACAAAATATTAATGGACACCACAGCCCCTGGAGGGTTTGCAGAACAGCTACGGCCGATCACAGGTGATAATGTTCAGGTTTACATGCCGAGTAGGTGGACTCCTTATCCGACTTGTTCTCAACATAGCGTGACGTCTAGATCGCTTTCAAATGATCTGGGATACCAATTACAAGTCTCGGGGGTTTTTGTCACCACGATCGAATGCGCATGTTGCATTAAGTTCCCTGTCCCTGACCCGTGCTACGATATGAGTAGCACATTATGGTCCCACCATGTTCCGAATGACGAAGTTTCTTAGCCCAAACTCGTCGGAATGCCCTCCTGCTTTTGCAGTATGGTGTTGTGTAGACTTAGGGTATTTGAGTCTTCATCTGATTGCACTTCTTATTTCTCTTATAAATCAGTTTTTGGTTTGCTATTAGTATGTAGCTCCTCAGATGAGGAACCCCAGAAAAGAAATGGTGCACCTCTACCTTAGCATGTGTCCTCTGCAACCATTTATGAACAGAATACACGGCATTCTGAACGGATCAGGCTACGCTTAGCGTGCCCCGTAGGTGTCAAGCCTCGCCATTGTGCAGCCACGATCCGATGCGGTACGGAGGCTAACGTACGTCCCATTTGTGTGCATGTCGGTTGTTCAGGGAACAAACCCGCACGAACTGCGCAACATTCGCGAAGGATGAGGCGTCTACACGACATTAACGCCCGTGGGTGAGAGTTTGTTATCAAACGGTTGATATGTCTGGAATGTTCCTTAAAAGTCTAAAACACCGACAGCCTGCTAAGGTATGTCATCGCCGACAGCACCTTACCTAACCAGTGTAACATTTGGAGTATTTGACGTTATCCTCGCGGCTCATCTTCTAGTGGTCATAGCAAAAACTACTAACGGCGGTTGCTCGAGCTCAAGCCCCCTCAAGAGGTTTGATCTTGTCGTGCTGAAATCAACGAGGTAAACACCTAGCACGTGTGCGCGCTATTGGGTCCGAGTTATCGAGGGAAGAGCCCGACAAACTGTTACCGCCACAAAACTCAAGGCACGTATGTACCCATAGCGGGAAGGGCGGAAAAGTGCCTGTTCCATGGCCCGGGATCTGAGTCACACAAGGGAGTGAAGCTCATATTGTAGTTATAGAGTACATTAGTCCACTTCGGTACCTGGCTACCGTTCTCCGGGAGATTTCCCAGTTGGCGGCATTGTAGAAACACGCCAAAATATAGGCCAGCGGTAAGCGTCGAGCGCTCGCGAGCATGAATTGCCAGTGTCACACTGACCAAGTGTTGCATGTTTGGTGTATAACATCAATTATTCTGCAATTGCGGTTTCTATGATTCATACCACTTGTTGTTTATGATATTGAAACCCGAAACACACAGCTCCGCCGAGGTTGAAATCAACTCAAGTGCCATCGCAAGGGAGGATGAAGATCGAATCAACCCGGAAAGCCTGAGAACAAGCCTCGTACATGCGCCACACGCGAGTTGCGACGACGTCTGGCTATCGTGGCCGGCTATGCAGGAGAGAGCGATTGCCAGTGGGACATTTGTGGTGTTCGACGTAATCACTTCAGTTGGCAACCTATTTCTGATTTTCGACACGCTGATGAAGGTATGGGCCCCTCGATCATGATCACGCCCGCAGCGTAAACAAAGCGTACACATTATCACAGCGTCACGATTACTCTGGAACCAGTACCGGCTGTATGCTCACGATTACTCTGCAAGCAGTAACGCCTGCATGCTCTGCCTCGCGACTACATTTCAGCAACATCTGACACGTGAATCATGTTCTCGTCTCTTGCGTGTCGTTATGGGCACGTCGACAACCACAGTGTGACGCTAGTAATAGTCACGTGGAAACTATGTGCATTATTCAATTTCCCTCTCCGCTTCAAGGCCACTTCATTTGATGTCACATGTCAAACATACCCACAAACAACATATTGAGATTCCTGTTTTGTCCATTGCGATGGTCGTCGTTGAGAGCATCCACCTCCAAAATACATACCAGGTATGCGCTACAGTAGATACATATTGATGTTTGGCAAATCGATCCTTCCGACCCCATAAATCACGCGCCCCCTCCATAGTCACTAACGGGAACCTCTTTCATCGCCGTGCCAACCCTGTCGACCGCAGTTTGTGCGTCTTCTGGACCTCGGGCTGATTCTGAGATGGGCCGATTTCCCAGGGTTTCGGGCAGCATTCAACCCTGGTGTGATAGACTGGGGAATTGACGCCGGGAAGTCCCTGGAGCAGATTGTTGATACGAGAGGTGCGCTCAGTACTAAAATAGGTTCTGCACTTGACCACGCCAATAACGCTTGCCCAATGTTCAGAGTGTTCAGATAGTTATGTGTTGCTGCGGAATGGAAGCAGGATGGTGCAGCAGAACACCTACAACACAACAATTACAAGACTTGGGAAACGCCGCGGGTGTGACACATAAAGGTAGAGGTACACCGTTTCGGTTTAGGAGATTTCTCAGTTCAGGAGGTCTATACTATCAGACCGTAACCCGATCTGATGCACAATCCCGTGGTCCAGGCATATTCGAAATCGCCGCTAAACGAAGCATGGAATTCCGTCGATTATGGGTTAAAGAGCCTAACCTCCGTCATGAATACATTATGTGTGTTAAAATGTTCCACCCGTGTGGTAGCACGGCCGCAGGCAATCATTCACCCCTAGTATCCATCCCTAGTCGTCGGAGATACATCGGTGGGCCCAAAGTAGCTGGGTGAGGTAAGGATAAAACATCTCAGTCACGGGTTACGATGTGGCTGCGTCCAATTGTTTTTGGGGCTCCTTGCTTAAAGACCTCAAAAACGCGACGCCGAGGAAAAGGAACATGTAACCTGAGTAAGAAGGCATCGGCTAGGTACAGTATTAATTAAAACATGATGTCTAACATATATGGTGATTCCAGCGATGTCGGGTAACTTGTCAGTTAAAAAACCCAGCCAGTCATAATTTCTTTGGATATAATGTGCCAACCATATCGTAGCCCGGGTTACGGGCATCCCTGCGTCAACTGGCACACTCTGTCGAACGTTACATTTCGCTACTGGGCATTTTGCTCCCCTATATCTTGGCATCCACAACAACAGGGAATGCGTGTTCTTTTGATGTTGCCTACGCGCAACTTCCTGTTTGTGTTCGTGTCCTACCTCGCCTTGTGGTGATAAACTAGCAGGGCACATGACAAGACCCTTTATCTCTGTCGAAGATTATATCACCGTACTCAGGGACGTACGTATTGTTGTATGGGTTAGAACGAAGCTCCTATGGGTTGGAGCAGGGTCGAGGTTCAGGGTAAGATATCACAAAATTAATAATTATGGTGGAGGCTAAAGGTTGCTTTGGGGGATAAATGAAATATCCGTTTTACAATGCTGAAACCACACGTGGTGCAAAACAACTTTTCCCCATGTCTATACTACATTCTAGACGGCGATCTAGCGTCGTGGTAAAGGTCGCTCGCACTTACATGCACCTCAAAGTGTTGAATATAATCCTACTGCTTTTTGTTCATGTTTTAGGTCGGGAAGGTATGAATGCTACGGGTCTCCACTTACTGGAGTTCCGGAAGTTCGCCATGGTCCTCTCCGACTCCCAGATCGAGCTGTTAGCCTTGACGCTCGACATACAAGAACGAAATACCACAGCTCTGGCCAACCAACTCAGGAAGGAGTTACCTAATCGCATGAACCTTTTCATGAGCCATGTGATGCGTGCACCCCTGGCGAAAAATCCGGCGCTCAGTACGCAACCCTGCGCTTGGAACATGCTGTTGAGCCGCAGGTGTGTGCTGCACCTGGTCGAGTGGTAAAGGCACCTTGTGCAACGCCTCATTGGCTGGTTGCGTACTGGTTTGAATCAAATGTGGTGGGAAAACAAGCGTGTGACCCTGGTAATACTGTCGGTGCTTCCACTCTTGACATATTCAGGGCATGTATTCTGTTTTAGAGTTGGTGCCAAAGTACATATAATGTAGCCCAGGAACTCGCGCTGGTGAACTACTTGTAACGGCAAGCGGCTGTGTAAGCTGGTGAAAGGAATATAAATAACAATGTATTTTATGTCTTGGTGTAAGGGGTTGAAATCCAACCAAACGCACTTCGGCGACGTTCAAACGGACGGTACATACCGCAGCCTGCACCCGGTTCAATAGGGTTTGCTATACATTGTGTATTTAGCAACTTGTCACTTGAATTCCTAATAAACGAGAGTACGCCGATTGTCGGTGGTTGTTGGTTGTTAGTCGGACGGGTCGGGTCTGCGGAGTTTTCGGCCTTAAAGGCCATATAAACTAGGTTTAGCAGGCGTTTTTAGTCGCACCTCGTAGCGCGTACTCAACCCCTGTTGAACGTTCACGACACCTCCAATAGCTGACGGGTAGTCATTCTATGTGCCACAAGGGGTATCCCGAGTAACTGCATGAATATTTAACTGCAGGCGGAGTTCGCGAAGTACGGTAAATGAATATGCTTTACCACCAGTATAGGCCACCCCCTGTGACATATAAGCTAAATCATGCAAGGCACGGTATACGTTGCTGCCGCACGACTGAGTGCGAGCTATGAAACACAAAATCCCTCTAACAATCAAGGCCTGCATGCATCTACGCGTTGTTGATATTCGCGTATGACAGTCCATCGATGATCACCAGTTTGGAGGAGCACAGTCCCTGGGGCTCGGGGAATGACGAGTCTGCACAACGTCACCAAACAGCGGAGTACGTTGCCTGGCATATTCGGACTGCTGACGGCGAAACAGCTCGTTCGTACAATGCAGACGTACACAAATACGTGATCCAAGAGCCGTCGTCAGATGTCTGCCCTACGTATCTCGTGGCCTTGGACGAGGCCTTGCAGCTGACCAAGACCTGCCGTGCATCACTCTCCGTCCATACCGAGGACGAGTTGGTGTACATATCATCGAACAGGTACAGATGATCCTAAGTAGAGGCGTTAGGCATGGAACTGTAGGGGTGGACGTATTATTTCCGAGGACACCAACTTCAGAAACACTATAACTCACCCAACAATCGATTATTGGAGAAAATTGAAGCTTACGCCGATGGGAAATATCATGGCCTAGGTGATAGACCATATCATGGTAGGAGACATTTGAGGTTCCTACTGTACATAGAGTATAAATAAATTACTTGCTCAGTTGAGGAAACCCGCCTGGCAGAACAAATATGTCCAAATATGCTATCTTCATTGGAGGACGAATCGTATGTTGGCGCTGAACGAAGACATCATATCAGGGCATACGTGTACGTCATTGTGCTGGGACAATGCAGTGAGACTGTGCACCTGCAACACACTTACCAGGAATACTTTCCTTGCAGATTGGTGCACCTACTTAGTGCCACCCTATCACGTGGAGTCGTCAGAAAGGGGTCTCCTTTATCATAGGCCACAAACGCCCGGCCGCCAGTCATCATCCATCCAACCGTCTTCAAGATTATGCATTATTCGAACAAGCTAGCGACGTACGTATTGGTATATACTATTCCTTTTAGTTGGTGCAAGTCGTTTTCGCACCATAATTTGGGGCGTCGTCACCATGATATATCATCTCATCGTTTGGTGTTGCACCACAGGGCTGGTTTTCCCCTTCAGTAGAGAATATTACACCCAACTGCCCGTCATGTAAAACGCCGCGCGAGTGCCTTTTGCAGGGGTTATCTGGTGCCCGAACTACAGTACGTACTATACATGTCAGGGACTAATTCCTGTTCGATGATTATCTCAAGACCGTACTCCATGTGGATTTTATGCCCCGCCGGCGTTTTTGTTGTGCAGCAAACCAATGGCCAAAGAATGCACGGCGGAAGCTGCCAGCCAGGATATAGTAATGGGCCACGTGGACATCGGCCTCAACTCCAGTGACGCCCATACCGCGCACAGCCAAAACCCGCTGCAAACAGCTTTAGGAGCGTTCCTCGACTTCTTTTTTTTGTTGGATGCCACGGTGATCGTTCGCACAGGCTCGTCCTTTTCAGGCACCGTCTGCAATATCAAAGGGCTGTCGTGCAAAAGGAGGGTCTACGATACCTTGCCCAAACGAACTGTATTCTTGTGCTTACCGTTGGACTGCTGAGCAATGCTATCGACGATTTTGCGACCGGTGAAGGGGTAGTGTTGGCTGGATAACGGTTACCCCATGGGTTCGCCTAGACGTCTGCGGTATCATTGTCCATACTCACTTTAACGTGCTTAACAGCACCCAAAATGAAGCCTAAAATGTCTGCGTAAAGCACGGAGCGTGGCAACAGCGCCTAGCACAGTCGCAAAGGTGATATGGCTGTACAGCCTAAGCGTATGGGTTGCGAGATCCACGGCTAGTTAGCGTCCGCTCTTACGTTGGGTGGCATTCGTCAACAGTTCTTGGTGAATATCGTAGTTTAGGGCAGGCCATCCGTTTATTTTGCTTGTCGAATACCAATGCACTGTATGGCACATTGAAATCGAAACGTTCTGGATACCACAAGGCACGGGGCGAGAACGACACTTTTCGAGAGATACCGGGTGGATGGTTTGGTCTACCAGCCTGCGTCAATATATACCAAGTTGAAAGAAAGTGGTATGTATAGGCTGAGGAATTATGCCAACAAGAATTATCACTTAGGAAGTGCGGATATGGATCACGAAACCCGGGACGGACCGTGCTGTGATAGTCATGTGGTTTGAGCCCGCGAAACAAGTACGTAAAAATTACAAAGTGTGGCAACATGAAAGCTGTTAAACAACTGCACAATTGTTTTTTAACCAGGGTAAGGGTTTAGCAATGTTTTGAGACCATATACTGCGAGTATATATATGTCACTTGCTTCGTTCGGCTTGTCGAATTTGCATAAGGTCTTGATTCTGTCCACATTTCATACAAGGATCCCTACTATGTCTCATATTGCATCATGCGACTTGCCAAACACATCGCTGGGGTTTCTGTACCAAACAGGTACCAAAACAGACCACTCGCGACAATGCCGGACGGCAAATACCGAGTGTAGGAACTATTCCCCGAGATCCTTTGAACAGAATCAACCCCTTGCTGGAAAATATCCTCGCATTTTTCTGTCCTCTTGCTATTTCTCTCTAGCTGGCGTGACCCTATTGTAAATACTAATAATAATCTGTGCATCCTGATTGTCAGAAACATCAATTGCGAACCTGATTGTCAAACTGTCCGTCGTCTTTATCTCGCCCGTACGTGGCATCGTTATGGGTTCAGCTAAAAGCACTGAATTCCAGATGGACCAAATGGTGCAGTAGTACCGTGGCTATTCCCCGATGACACTAGTAGCCGGTCCATAGAGATAACTGATCGGTCAAATGCGCTACTCAACTGTGGCTACTACCTAACCTTCAGAAGGGACCCCGTCAGCATTGATTTGGCGAACATATATGGCCTTTACGATACTACTATGAAGCTCGAGCGTCTGGGGAAAACAATTTGATAACACTTCAATCCAATACGGCGTACAACTGGCTTCCAGATAACCACTATACAAACTGTAGCGCATTGTCGGTAGACAGCTGAAAGCAAAACGGCCCGCGCCATGTAGTAAATTACTATGTATGAACGCCAAATGAGTTTATAAACAGATATACAGAAACCCACATGGCGGGGTGAACATGGAACAATGTTTTGGCTGTCACTTTACTTAAGATTCCTACGTGGTGTATGCGTACAATATCGCGAGACCCTTTTGTTGAAACAACAGCAACCGCTAATGTTTTTCACATGTTTTTACAATTGCGGGGTTTACACACAAACCTTTGGCTACTACGAGTAAGTAACTTATGTACAGCTAATACACATCACGATTACATGTGCTCTGCACAAAACCTTCATGTCATTACCAGCTGTGTGTGCTTGCGCCCTGTCACTCAATACACACACATCGTCATGGGTTGTCACGCTAGCACTGGACATGGGGCAGTCAGCGCTTGAACGCGTTGTAGGGCATGCGATAGCGACACATAGTTTGCTCAATCGCCTGTGTATGTGATTCATCGCGTGGTTAGAGGGCTCGGAATTATTCCAGTCTCCGTAATGACAGCATTTGCACCAATATGCTTATATACCTTTAAATATGATGGACCGCAATCAAATCAATGATGTGGAGGAAGGTACAGCTATCATAGAAAAAGACGGATAATCTGGTTCAAGCTGCATTTCGTGCTCGACATAGGGTTCAGTCTCCACTAATTTCCGCTTGAGGTCTAATGTCTCTGGAAGTTTCACGCTTGTCTTATCAGTGAGAATATTCCTAAATTAAATATATCTCGTGTTCTACCTGTTCTGTTCTACCAGGTATATGATGTGTGTGCCCCGATTCCCGATTTAGGGGGTTGAACGATTATACCTTCAACTGAATGCACTATGTTATTGCGGATGCCTAATTCGTGTGCGGCGGTCAGTGCCGATTCCCAAAGGTGGCACAGATAACGCAGTGTGGCGACACAGCTCTGCCTGCGTTCACTTCGGTCCGACGGGAACTAATGGTTTAATGATATACTTCGTAAGACTGTAAATCAAGTATGAATCTACGGGGCGCCAATTCTATATTGAATTGCCCTAGTCTAACTATCCTTGAAGATATCGGTATAGGCAACACCCCGGCCCATCCTGCAGTGGCAGTGCGGACTGCGGACATAATTTTGTTTTGGAATGTTTCCGAAAGTAAATGATCGGATAGAAAATACACCGAAACAAAGCCGTTATACACATATACAATACGAGGTATTAGTATAAATAGATGAGCTCAGCAAACCGTCAGTTCTCCACGCTCGGGCCATTTGCATATCTCAGGAAAACCTGACTTCTCGACGCTCGTGCGTCGCGCTCCGTATCTTACCCCTCGCCGTGATGAATTTAGATTTTTTCTCCGCCGCCGTGATGAATTCTTGAAATTTTCCAAGTTCTATTAATTTAATGTGTGAGGATGAAAAGTTACTAATTTAAGCACCCCCTACGTATATACGATACCAGGTATTTATTGATGCGTGAGGATGAAAAGTTATTAATTTAAGCACCCCCTACGTATATACGATACCAGGTATTCATTGATGCCAGTTATGGTATTATACCAGGTACACATGTTTAATTATTGAGCACCCCCCTACGTATATGCGTATATAGTACGAGTATGATATACCCCGCTCCACTACGATACCAGGTATGTATTGATGCGTGAGGATGAAAAGTTATTAATTACGATACCAGGTATTCATTGATACCAGGTATGGTATTATACCAGGTACAAATTGAGCACCCCCCTACGTATATGCGTAGGAGACCAGGTACACATGCTTATTGAGCACCCCCCTACGTATATGCGTACAAATTGAGCAACCCCCTACGTATATGCGTAGGAGACCAGGTACATATGCTTATTGAGCACCCCCCTACGTATATGCGTATATAGTACGAGTATGCGCATTATATGATACCAGTTAAGTACCCCGCTCCATTTTCATATTATAGTAAAACCTGAGTTCTCGACGCTCGTGCCTCGCGCTCCATACCAGTACCCCCCTGCGTAGTACGTTGTATGTACATAGTATGATACCACATATTATTTTAAGCTCTGTCGTACCAGGTATTATTAATATTTTAAGTAGCCCCCTACACATATTGTGCAGTATGTACATGATATGATATCAGATATCATAGTATATTTGAACTACCCCCCTACGTATATACGATATCAGGTAATGTTATTACGTAGTATCGTCCGTGGCCGGTGGCCCGCGCGGCGCGCTCGCGAAGCCGAAAAAATAGAGTCGGTTTCCCAGGATGAAAAGTTATTAATTTAAGCACCCCCTACGTATATACGATACCAGGTATTCATTGATGCCAGGTATGGTATTATACCAGGTACAAATGTTTAATTAATGAGCACCCCCCTACGTATATGCGTATATAGTACGAGTATGATATACCCCGCTCCATTACGATACCAGGTATTTATTGATGCGTGAGGATGAAAGGTTATTGTATTTACGATACCAGGTATTCATTGATACCAGGTATGGTATTATACCAGGTACAAATTGAGCACCCCCCTACGTATATGCGTAGGAGACCAGGTACGCATGTTTATTGAGCACCCCCCTATACGTATATGCGTATATAGTACGAGTATGTGCATTATATGATACCAGTTAAGTACCCCGCTCCATTTTCATATTATAGTAAAACCTGAGTTCTCGACGCTCGTGCCTCGAGCTCCGTACCAGTACCCCCCTGCGTACGTTGTATGTACATGGTATGATACCACATACTATTTTGAGCTCTATCGTACCAGGTATTATTAATATTTTAAGTAGCCCCCTACACATATTACCAGGTATGCAGTATGTACATGATATGATACCAAAGAAGTATAAGTACCCCCCTGCGTACGCTGTATGTACATGGTATGATACCACATACCTGGTATTATTTTAAGCTCTATCGTACCAAGTATTATTATTATTTTAATGAGGAGATATTGATGCTCGAAGGCCGCAGGCCTTCGAGCATCAATAGATGCTCTTCATAATGGGTTGGGTGTCTGCCCGTGGGGGTGTACCCCTGCTCGCGAACGGCCTAGTTCTGAAAACTGCCACAGCGTGCCTTTATTTACTGGAGTGCTTAATATTGAGGTTTGTCTGTCCCTCGTCCCTCGCACGTCCCTCGTTCGGTTTGCTTTTTTTGGTGCTTTGTTTTGGCCCGCGACGCGTACACTCAACCGATTCAGACACGCTCGGGACTGATAGAGGCCCGCTATTTGTGCCGACCGTCCTGTGCTGCTCGTGTCGAAAGCTGTGCCGAGATCGGAGAACTAGGCGGTAGTGACTGTCATAGTAGCGCCAACAGAAAGACAATGAAACAGAACGAGTTCTGAAATAATGCGGGAGTCAACACGCCGCACTCTGCAGACGACACGACCACACGTGCAGATTTACAGCTAGCTGCAACAAGCAACCACAGCACCACCACCACCACCCCCACCAACCTATATACTCGCGCGTGAGCCAAAAAAGGTTTATGTGCTGACACAAATCGCTTAAAATACAAAACGATCCAATCAATGACAATTGCAGGAACACAGCAAAAAGAGAAAAACGGCCAACGCAGTACAGTAGCTTAATGCAGTCAGGAGTTTGACCACTTGAAGGCGTCTGTCATGCTCCTCATTCCCACCGTTCTTGTAATATTACCTGATATCGTATATACGTAGGGGGGTAGTTCAAATATGTGATACAATATCATGTACATACTGCATAATATGTGTAGGGGGCTACTTACAAGAACGGGTGGAATGAGGAGCGTGACAGACGCCTTCAAGTGGTCAAACTCCTAACTGCATTAAGCTACTGCGTTGGCGGTTCTTCTCTTTTTGCTGTTTTCCTGCAATTGTCATTGATTGGATCGTTTTGTATTTTAAGCGATTTGTGTCAGCACATAAACCTTTTTTGGCTCACGCGCGAGTATATAGGTTGGTGGGGGTGCGTTGTGGGTTGTGGGTGAGCGAGCAACTGGGTGGGTCGGTTGATCCCTAGGCCGGTTGTCCCAACACCTCCCACCAACATTTGTCGTAAAGCGATGAGCGTCACCACAAAACCTTGTACAGACGTGGATCGGTGGGGTGTCGGTGTTCGTGGTCATCTTTTTTTTTTGTTTCCATCCCATTTATTCTGTCGCCCTTTCTTTCTCGCTCCTTCCTATATAGGTCAAATACGTACGTGTGTGTGTTCTTCACATTAAACCTTCCTTTCTACCCGTCGACATCCAGCACACCCAGTGTCCGTGCCGGTTCTTCATCCTAAAAAGGTACCAGTTCTGTGGTCACAAAACTACGACACAGAGATACTACACTCAGTGCAGTAAGCAGAGCAGACAATGCAACGCCATATACGACAGGCAAGACCTAGCCTGCTAGCAATCCAGGTGCATGCAAGAGAAAAAAAGAGAAAAAAAAAAGAAAAAATCGAAAAGAAAAAATAATAAAAAGTAAATATACTGAAGCAAATCAACAATCAAGCAACCAAATAAAAAGCATGACAAGAAAAGTAGAAGAATGTCTTGACAGTCTGGAGTTTGGCGGATCGGAGAAAAAAATACCGAATAACGGGAATGGGGGTGTGTGGTTCCAGTATAAGGAGATACTACCTGGTACCGGGGAGGGGCTCACAGCAGCAGCACAATCACACGTATGTATATACACTGGGCAGCCATACACACGCAGCAGCTTCAGTACTGTTGCAACAGCAGTAGCGGTGGTGGTGAGAAGTTCGACGGCAGGAGTATATAGGGAAGTCAGGATGCAGCACGTGGTGTTCCATCGATCGCAATCAACACAACCAGATGGTGAGAGAGCGTGCCACGGAAAGGATGACTTTGTACGTAGAGACAGAAAAATAATAATTGTGATACGTGCGTATCAGAGAAATGCGGAGCGAGTGTTAGCCGCGAGGATGCACGAGTAAGTATATTAGTTTATACGAGTAATTCGAAACCACGATGCACAAAATGTACTGAGAACAGCTGTCCAAGCAGCCGCTCCACGAGGACAGACATCGCCCGAAGAAACACGAGGGAAAAGAGACGGAAAAAACGCTACGTAGGGAGGGGTTTCCTATGATACAGAAGACGGGGGGGAGGGGGCTTGGGGGGGCTTTTGGGTAGTTTAGTTAAAACTGCTGTACCACTACCCTGTCAGCTTCTACCAATATTACGAGTACTACGACTGCTACCACCACTACTACTACTGCTACTACTGCTACTACTACTACTACTACTACTACTACTACTACTACTACAGTACTACCGTACTGCGACTACTTATATATACTACTATGACTACTACTATACTACTGCTGCTACTACTACTACCACTACCCCTACTTCACTACGATGCTACTACTGCTGTTATACTACTGTTGTTACTACTGCTCAACATGCTAATATTATTCATACGAGTACTATGGCTACTACCAGTACTGCTATTATAACTACTATTATACTACTATTGTCACTATGAATACTGCTTCCACATGTTTTACCTCTACAGCTTCCACTACTTATATTAATACAGCAGTAACTATCAAACGGAAAAACAGCATGCGCACTTTACTACTACTGTATCGGTGAAGCGGTTCAAGGCAGACGTGGGAGAGTTGGGAGGGGAAGGGTCAACAAGGGGGTCAAACGGGCGGGAGGAGATTATGTAGAAGGAGGGACCGATGGGTGTCAGGGAAGACGGGGGGGGCGAATGAAGATGGGCAAGCCGGGGAAGACGGGAACGAGCGAGACCGACGGTTGAGCGTGGTTAGTGGAATCAGGGGAGTGACTTGCCAGGTCGGGTGCACGAAGGAGGGCGAAGGAGGGGGGTGGGAAGGGAAAAGGGAAGAGTCGAGGGAGACCGGAGGGGGCGGACGGGAGGGGCTGGGTTCCAGGGGGGCATACTCGTAGCCCAGGGAATAATGGAGTAATGTAGGGCGTAGTAAACTAGTGGAGAAGGGGAGGAAACAATAAATAAATATACGTATACGTATATATATATATATATCGACAACAAAAATTAACAGGGAAACAAGGGAGGGGCGGGGGGGGCGGGTCAAGGGGTTGGGTTAGAGGGGGAGGTCGTGCATGTCAGGAATAGGCGGAATGGGGGGGGGAGAGTGAGCAATAAGCACAGTCCATAATGAATATTAGGGCCAAACATATGCCGCCACAGTCAAGGGGAGACCAGGGGAGGGTGGAGTTGAGGACAACAAGTGTATACACATAATAACAACAATAATATCAACAATAAAAAAAGGTGGGGATGAGCTCGAGGGGTACAGGGGGAGAACTGCATTGCATGGGGTTAGTGCAAAAAATTATGGAGACTTGATAGGGGGACTGGTAGACTTCAGGTAAAAGGAGGGGAAGACGGGGGGAGGGGGGGTGGTTCATCACATGTTTCAACTCAGTTGCAGTAGAAAGGAGAAGAAGCGGGGGTGTGCGACAAGGGGACAGCGCACGGGGGAGGAGAGAGAAGGGTATGACAATGGAGGACGGGGGGTGCAGCAACGGTGCCGCACACAGAGTGGGCTGGGAAGTGCACGGCGGGCCGTTACACATCGAGGAGGGATAAGGGTGCGGTAACGGGGCTACGGGGGGGGGGTGGGCAACGGGGTCAAGTGGGGGTGCGGCAACGGGGCCGCAAACGGATCGAGTCGGGAGGTGGTAAGAGGAAGAAGGGTGCGGTAACGGGGCTACGACGGGGTGCGTCAAAGGGGCCAAGTGGGGAGGCGGCAACGGGGCCGCACACAAATCGAGCTGGGAGGTGCGCGGCGGGGCCGTGCATTGGACGGGGGAGGACATGTGCGCGGCAGGACCGGCCGAGAAGTGCGCAGCAACGGGGCTGCAAACAGAACGAGCCGGGATGTGCGCGGCGGGTGCGTGCACGGAGTGCGTGGTAAGAGGTGGCACGTACTCCATGGAAGAAGATGTGTGCAGCAATGGGGCTGCACACGAAACGGGCCGGGACGTGCGCGGCGAGGCCGAACGGGGCGCGTGTACGGAGTGCGGGTAAGAGGTGGCGCGCATCCAGGGGTAGAAGTATCCAACGGGTGTGTAATGGAGCGGGCCGGGATGTATGCGGCGGCACGACGCGCGATGCACGGAACGGGGGGGGGAGGTCGCGCGGGGCCGTGTACGGAAGGGAGGGGAGGTGGCGGGCCGCACACGGGACAAGAGAGCGGTGTGCGGCGGGGCCGCGCACAGAACGAGGGGAGAGACGCGCGGCGGGGCCGTGCGCGGATCGAGAATGGAGCTGGGAGGTGCACGGCCGGGCCGTGCACCGGACGGGGGGTCATGGGCGCGGCGGGACCGGGTAGAGTTGCGCAGCAACGGGGCTGCAAACAGAGCGAGCCGGGATGTGCGCGGCGTGGGCGTGCACGGAGTGCGTGGTAAGAGGTGGCGCGTACTCCATGGAAGAAGATGTGTGCAGCAATGGGGCTGCACACGAAACGGGCCGGGATGTGCGCGGCGGGGCCGTGTACGGAGTGCGTGGTAAGAGGTGGCGCGCACTCCAGGGAAGTAGACGTAGTCAGCAACGGGTGTTTAAATGGAGCGAGCCGGGATGTGTGCGGCGGGGCCGTGCACGGAACAGGGGGAGGGGGAGGTGCGCGGCGGGGCCGTGTACGGAATGGGAGGGGAGATATGCGGCGGGGCCGCACACCGGGACAAGAGGAGCGGTGCGCGGCGGGACCGCGTACAGAACGAGGGAGAGACGCGCGGCGGGGCCGTGCGCGGATCGAAGAATGGAGATGGGAGATGTGCGGCGGGGCCGTGCATTGGACAGGGGGTTATGGACGCGGTGGGACCGGGCAGAAGTGCGCAGCAACGGGGCTGCACACAGAACGAGCGGGGATGTGCACGGCGGGTGCGTGCACGGAGTGCGTGGTAAGAGGTGGCACGTATTCCATGGAAGAAGATGCGTGCAGCAATGGGGCTGCACACGAAACGGGCCGGGACGTGCGCGGCGGGGCCGTGTACGGAGTGCGTGGTGAGAGGTGGCGCGTACTCCAGGGAAGTAGACGTAGTCAGCAACGGGTGTGTAAATGGAGCGGGCCGGGATGTGTGCGGCGGGGTCGTGCACGGAACGGGGGGAGGGGGGGGGTGCGCGGCGGGGCCGTGTACGGAACGGGAGGGGACATATGCGGCGGGGCAGCACACGGGACAAGAGGAGCGGTGCGCGGGGGGGCGCGTACAGAACGAGGGGAGAGACGCGCGGCGGGGCCGTGCGCGGAGCTAGAATAGAGCGGGGAGGTGCGCGGCGGTGCAGTGCATTGGACGGGGGTCATGGGCGCGGCGGGACAGGAAACAAACTGCACAGCAACGGGGCTGCACACAGAGCCAGCCGGGATATGCACGGCGGGTGCGTGCACGAAGTGCATGGTAAGAAGTGGCGCGTACTCCATGGAAGAAGATGTGTGCAGCAATGGGGCTGCACACGAAACGGGCCGGGACGTGCGCGGCGGGGCCGTGTACGGAGTGCGTGGCAAGAGGTGGCGCGCACTCCAGGGAAGTAGAAGTAGTCAGCAACGGGTGTTTAAATGGAGCGGGCCGGGATGTGTGCGGCGGGGCCGTGCACTGAACGGGTAGAGGGGCAGGTGCGCGGCGGAGCCGTGTACGGAACGGGAGGGGAGGTACGCGGCGGGGCCGCACACGGGAATAGAGGCGCGGTGCGCGGCGGGGCCGTGCACGGAATGATAATGGAGACGAGCGGCGGGGCCGCACAGGGATCACGGCGGGAAGAACATAGCGAGGCCGTGCACAGAACGAGAATGGAGACGAGCGGCGGGGCCGCACACGGATCAAGAGAGGAAGAACACGGCGGGGCCGTGCACGGAACGATAAGGGATACGAGCGGAGGGACAGCAAACACGGATCAAGAGGGGAAGAACACGGCGGGGCCGTGCACGGAACGAGAATGGAGACGAGCGGCAGGGCCGCACACGGATCAAGAGGGGAAAACACGGCGGGGCCGTGCAGGAACGAGAATGGAGCGATGAGGCGGGGCCGCACACGGACCAAGAGGGGAAAACACGGCGGGGCCGTGCACAGAACGAGAATGGAGACGGGCGGGGGGCGCACGACGGAACCAAGAGGGGAGGACACGGCGGGGCCGTGCACGAGAACGGAATGGGGAGACGGTGGGGCCGCACGGATCAAGAGCGGAAAACACGGAGGCCGTGCACTAACGGGGATGGTGAGAGCGGCGGGGCCGCACGGACCAAGAGGGGAAAACACGGGGGGAGCGTGCACAAACGAGGGGAACGGGCGGCGGGGCCGCACTTCAAGAGGGGAAGACCACGGCGGGGCCGTGCAGGAACGAGCATGGGACGAGCGGTGGGGCCGCAACAGATCAAGAGAGTAAGAACACGCGGGGCCGCACGGAACGAGAAGGGAGACGAGAGGCGGGGCCGCACAGGTCAAGAGGGAAGGCACGGCGGGGCGTGCAGGACGGAATGAACGAGCGGCGGGGCCGCACACAGACCAGGGGGGATAAGCACGGCGGGGCATGCACAGACGAGACGGGAGACGGGCGACGGGGCCACACAGGTCAAGAAGGAAGGCAGGGGGCCGGGAACAACAAGAGGTGCGCGGGAGGGCCGGTCACGGAAGGGAGGCATGGCTGTCCGACGTGAGGGGAGCCGTGCCGGAAGGGAGGGCACGTCACGCGGGGGTGCACGGGACAAAAGGAGGTCGGAGCCATGCAAACGAGGGGGGAGGGCGACGAGCGGAGGGAGGGAAACAGCGAGGGTGGTAGTGGGGGAAATCCAGCGGTGGAAGGGATGGTGCTTTGGGGAAGATAGGGGACGAGGCGGAGGAGCAGATCGGCTGTTACGGATGGTGGGAGGTTGGGGGGAGAAATTTTGCAACGGGAAGGGAGCGACTTAGCGAAGGTGGGGTGGAGGGGGGGGGGGGGGTGACTGGCATTCCATATTGATGCGGAGTGGGTGACGAAGGTTCAAGGAACAGTACGGAGCCGAGTACATAACTGCGAAAGAGTGCGCGGTGGAGCCGTGCACTGCAAAGAAAAAAATGAAAGGGGAGGGGGCAGCGGTGCCGGGTGGCGGCGTCTACAGCTGAGAAAGCTGCATCTGAATGGGCGAGAGAAAAGGGAGAGGGGGTTGAAGGGGTAAGGGGTAGGAAGGAGGCAGAAGCCAGGGGCTGATGAAGGAATTCAAGGAGGGCGTGGAGCGGAGAGAGCGGTCCGAAGCATGACTGGCACGGGAGAAGAGAGGTGGACAACTCCGTGGCGAGCATAGGAGAGAGGTTGGAAGCTCAGTTGTCAGTCATGGAGCAGGCCCGAAAGGAGACCTGGACCCGAACGCTTCGTGAGACGTGGTGTGGGGGGGCTGTGCCGGGGGAGTGGATGCATTGGGAAGAAATATCGACAGATCGGGAGTAACGTGGAAAGAGGGGGTATGGGAACCGGTTGTCGAACAAGGTCTGGAGCTGTTGGGGGTGGTGACGACAGTCTACACGGTGAGGGTGAACAGGAAGGGCAGGCCAGCGAAGGGTGGGAAATCGGTGGCAAGGAGGGGAGATAGTTTGTCGGCGATGCAGGAGACAATGAACGGGCGAAGGAGAGGAGTGGCGCGCCGAGGAGTTTGGAAGAAAAAGAACGGAGGCGTGTGGGAGATTGGCAGGCCACTACGCATTGGGCGAGTTTCAAAGTGGACCCGGTGGACCAAGGTGCAAGATGGGAGGGTGTCGGTATCTGGAAGGTCTAACGAGAGAAGGGGCATTGGTTGGGGTGGGGTAGAGTGGAAGCTTACATATGACCCGATGGAGTTAGGGTAGAATGCTGCTCGGAATGGAAGCCTATTACTAAGAAGGCGATTGTGGCGGGGAAGCGGATGGTGATGAACGCTTACCTGAGACGTGAGTGAGACTGCTACTGCCGCTGCAGCACTAAGAATCAGGGCGACGGGAAATCGCCCAAGAGGGGCACGGGGAGGCGCGCACCAGACGCGAGTGAAGAGATCGCAACGGGGAGCTGACCAGGGTGGGGGAGGAGGGCATCGAACCATAGAGAGTGGGGGGGGGGGGGGAGGGGGGGGGGCGGAGGGGGGGGGGGGGAGAGGATGGAGTGAGCCGGTTTGCCCTTCTCGTACCAGCTGAGGCGGCGGCATCCGGATTGTTTCCGGGGGGGGGGAGTGCACCAGGTTGATGCCGCCGGTGCGGGAACATAGCTCTTTCGAGAAGGGTGTATAGCCGGGGCCGGAGGAGAAGGGCGGTGGCACGATGGAATCACGTTTCAGGAGAGATCAGGGGACCAGGGCAGAACAGGGGCGGTCAGGTTAATGAGAGGGGGGCGTGGGGCCGGAGGGGGCTGGTGGGGGTGGGCTTGGACTGTGGGGAGCGGTGTGGGCATTTCCGAAGCAGTGTCCCTCGGGTGGGAGACCGCCCCATAGATGGCATTCAGGAGCGGGGGGGGGAGGAGTGGGAGGTGTGGACGAGAGTGAAGGCGACGCCCTGGTTAAGTAGTGAGCTAAGAAGGTGGGGGCGAAATGAGGATCACTAGGGAGGGGGGGCAGTGGCGGAGCGGATACAAGAGCATTTAGCGCTGCATTAAGGAAGGATAGTATGAGCAATGGGGCTGCGGGGTTGGAGCCCCTACCGTGAAAAACCCAAGGAGAGGAGAAATGGGCGTTGCAGGCGTTTGTGGGACACGTAAGGTCGAATAGAGAGGATCCCCTGTGGGTTTAATAGGCTGGTGGGAAGGGAAGCGTAGCCGAGCAGGCTGCCGGGATAGGGGGGTGAGGTGGGGCGTGTAGAATAATAAAGGGGGAGAGACAGGCTGGAAACGCGGCTTCTGAATGGGTTTGGCTGTTGAGGTTGCCTGTCAGAGTGGGGGGCAGGTCAGCCGCGTACATCAGCTAGAATAGGAAACGGGGAGGTGGGGAAGGGGGAAATGGACGAGGGGGGCCGTCACAGTTTCACCCACCTCCCCCGTGGGCGACACGGACTACTAATGAACATGCATTTTTCGTGAAGAGGAGACCAAAGTAGAAGAATGTCTTGACAGTCTGGAGTTTGGCGGATCGGAGAGAAAAATACCGAATAACGGGAATGGGGGTGTGTGGTTCCAGTATAAGGAGATACCTGGTACCGGGGAGGGGCTCACAGCAGCAGCACAATCACACGTATGTATATACACTGGGCAGGCATACACACGCAGCAGCTTCAGTACTGTTGCAACAGCAGTAGCGGTGGTGGTGAGAAGTTCGACGGCAGGAGTATATATGGAAGTCAGGATGCAGCACGTGGTGTTCCATCGATCGCAATACTACTATTGTCACTATGAATACTGCTTCCACATGTTTTACCTCTACAGCTTCCACTACTTATATAATATATTAATACAGCAGTAACTATCAAACGGAAGAACAGCATGCGCACTTTACTACTACTGTATCGGTGAAGCGGTTCAAGGCAGACCTGGGAGGGTTGGGAAGGGAAGGCTCAACAAGGGGTCAAACGGGCGGGAGGAGACTATGTAGAAGGAGGGGCCGATGGGTGTCAGGGAAGACGGGGGGGGCAAAGGAAGATGGGCAAGCCGGGGAAGACGGGGACGAGCGAGACCGACGGTTGAGCGTGGTTAGTGGAATCAGGGGAGTGACTTGCCAGGTCGGGTGCACGAAGGAGGGGTGTGGAAAGGGAAAAAGGAAAAGAGTCGAGGGAGACCGGAGGGGGCGGAAGGGAGGGGCTGGGTTCCAGGGGGGCATACTCGTAGCCCAGGGAAATAATAGAGTAATGTAGGCGTAGTAAACTAGTGGAGAAGGGGAGGGAAATATTTTAAAAAATATCCGTATATATATATATATATCGACAACTAAATTTAACAGGGACACAAGGGGGGGGGGGGGAGGGGGGTCAAGGAGTTGGGTTTGGGGGGGGGGGGTCGTGCATGCCAGTAATAGGCGGAATGGGGGGGAAATGTGTAATAACACAGTCCAGAATGAATAGTACGGGCCAAACATATGCCGGTACAGTACAAGGAGGGTGGAGTTGAGGATAACAAGTTAATACACATAACAACAACAATAATAAAAAAAGGGGGATGAATCAAGGGGTACAGGGGGAAGGCTGCATTGCATGGGGTTAGTGCATAAAAAATAGGAGGACGTGACAGGGGGACTGGCAGACTTCAGGTAAAAGGGGGGAGAGACGGGGGGAGGGGGGTGTGGTCCATCACATGTTTAACTCAGCTGTAGTAAAAAGGGGGAAGATGTGGGGGGGTGATAAGGGGACAGCGCACGTGGGAACTTTACTACTACTGTATCGGTGAAGCGGTTCAAGGCAGACCTGGGAGAGTTGGGAGGGGAAGGGTCAACAAGGGGGTCAAACGGGCGGGAGGAAATTATGTAGAAGGAGGGGCCGATGGGTGTCAGGGAAGACGGGGGGGGCGAATGAAGATGGGCAAGCCGGGGAAGCCGGGAACGAGCGAGACCGACGGTTGAGCGTGGTTAGTGGAATCAGGGGAGTGACTTGCCAGGTCGGGTGCACGGAGGAGGGGGGTGGAGAGGGAAAAGGGAAGAGTCGGGGGAGACCGGAGGGGGCGGAAGTCAGGGGGGCATCACACAAATCGAGCTGAGAGGTGTGCGGAGGGGCAGTGCATTGGACGGGCGGGGACCTGGGCGCGGCGGGACCGGGCAGAAGTGTGCAGCAACGGGGCTGCACACAGACCGAGCCGGGATGTGCGCGGCGGGTGCGTGCACGAAGTGCGTGGTAAGAGGTGGCACGTACTCCATGGAAAAATATGTGTGCAGCAATGGGGCTGCACACGAAACGGGCCGGGATGTGCGCGGCGGGGCCGTGTACGGAGTGCGTGGTAAGAGGTGGCGCGCACTCCAGGGAAGTAGACGTAGTCAGCAACGGGTGTTTAAATGGAGCGGGCGGGGATGTGTGCGGCGGGGCCGTGCACGGAACGGGGGGAGGGGGAGGTGCGCGGCGGGGCCGTGTACGGGATGGAAGGGGAGATATGCGGCGGGGCCGCACACTGCACAAGAGGAGGTGTGCGCGGGGGGGGCGCGTACAGAACGAGGGGAGAGACGCACGGCGGGGCCGTGCGCGGAGCAAGAATAGAGCGGGGAGGTGCACGGCGGGGCCGTGCATTGGACGGGGGGTCATGGGCGCGGCGGGACAGAAAGCAAATTGCGCAGCAACGGGGCTGCACACAGACCGAGCCGGGATGTGCACGGCGGGTGCGTGCACGGAGTGCGTGGTAAGAGGTGGCGCGTACTTCATAGAAGAAGATGTGTGCAGCAATGGGGCTGCACACGAAACGGGCCGGGACGTGCGCGGCGAGGCCGTGTACGGAGTGCGTGGCAAGAGGTGGCGCGCACTCCAGGGAAGTAGAAGTAGTCAGCAACGGGTGTTTAAATGGAGCGGGCCGGGATGTGTGCGGCGGGGCCGTGCACGGAACGGGGGGAGGGGGAGGTGCGCGGCGGGGCTGTGTACGGAACGGGAGGGGAGGTACGCGGCGGGGCCGCACACGGGAAAAGAGGCGCGGTGCGCGGCGGGGCCGTGCACGGAACGAGAATGGAGACGAGCGGTGGGGCCGCACAGGGATCAAGGCGGGAAGAACACGGCGGGGCCGTGCACAGAACGAGAATGGAAACGAGCGGCGGGGCCGCACACGGATCAAGAGGGGAAGAACACGGCGGGGCCGTGCACGGAACGATAAGGGATACGAGCGGAGGGACAGCAAACGGATCAAGAGGGGAAGAACACGGCGGGGCCGTGCACGGAACGAGAATGGAGACGAGCGGCAGGGACGCACACGGATCAAGAGGGGAAGAACACGGCGGGGCCGTGCACGGAACGAGAATGAAGACGAGCGGCGGGGCCGCACACGGATCAACAGGGAAGAGCACGACGGGGACGTACACAGAACGAGCATGGAAACGAGAGATGGGGCCGCAAACGGATCAAGAGGGGAAAAACACGGCGGGGCCGTGCACGGAACGAGATTGGAGACGAGCGATGGGGACGCACAGGGCTCAAGAGGGGAAGATCACGGCGGGGCTGTGCACGGAATGCGAATGGAGACGAGCGGCGGGGCCGCACACGGACCAAGAGTGGAAGAACACGGCGGGGCCGTACACGGAACGAGAAGGGAGACGAGCGGCGGGGCCGCACAGGGGTCAAGAGGGGAAGAGCACGACGGGCCGTGCGTGGAACTGGAATGGAAACGACCGGCGGGGTCGCACACGGGCCAAGAGGGGAAGAGCACGGAGGGGCCGTGCACAGGACGGAACGGGAGACGGGCGACGGGGCCGCCCACAGATCAAGGACTGTCTCTTATACACATCTTACAGACCGAGCCGGGATGTGCGCGGCGGGTGCGTGCACGGAGTGCGTGGTAAAAGGTGGCGCGCACTCCAGGGAAGTAGAAGTAGTCAGCAACGGGTGTTTAAATGGAGCGAGCCGGGATGTGTGCGGCGGGGCCGTGCACGGAACAGGGGGAGGGGGAGGTGCGCGGCGGGGCCGTGTACGGAATGGGAGGGGAGATATGCGGCGGGGCAGCACACGGGACAACAGGGGCGGTGCGCGGCGGGACCGCGTACAGAACGAGGGGAGAGACGCGCGGCGGGGCCGTGCGCGGATCAAGAATGGAGATGGGAGATGTGCGGCGGGGCCGTGCATTGGACAGGGGGTTATGGACGCGGTGGGACCGGGCAGAAGTGCGCAGCAACGGGGCTGCACACAGAACGAGCGGGGATGTGCACGGCGGGTGCGTGCACGGAGTGCGTGGTAAGAGGTGGCACGTATTCCATGGAAGAAGATGCGTGCAGCAATGGGGCTGCACACGAAACGGGCCGGGACGTGCGCGGCGGGGCCGTGTACGGAGTGCGTGGTGAGAGGTGGCGCGTACTCCAGGGAAGTAGACGTAGTCAGCAACGGGTGTGTAAATGGAGCGGGCCGGGATGTGTGCGGCGGGGCCGTGCACTGAACGGGTAGAGGGGCAGGTGCGCGGCGGAGCCGTGTACGGAACGGGAGGGGAGGTACGCGGCGGGGCCGCACACGGGAATAGAGGCGCGGTGCGCGGCGGGGCCGTGCACGGAATGATAATGGAGACGAGCGGCGGGGCCGCACAGGGATCACGGCGGGAAGAACATAGCGAGGCCGTGCACAGAACGAGAATGGAGACGAGCGGCGGGGCCGCACACGGATCAAGAGAGGAAGAACACGGCGGGGCCGTGCACGGAACGATAAGGGATACGAGTGGCGGGGCCGCACACGGATCAACAGGGAAGAGCACGGCGGGGACGTACACATAACGAGCATGGAAACGAGCGATGGGGCCGCAAATGGATCAAGAGGGGAAAAACACGGCGGGGCCGTGCACAGAACGAGATTGGAGACGAGCGATGGGGACGCACGGGGCTCAAGAGGGGAAGAGCACGGCGGGGCTGTTCACGGAATGCGAATGGAGACGAGCGGGGCCGCACACGGACCAAGGGTGGAAGAACACGGCGGGGCCGTGCACGGAACGAGAAGGGAGATGAGCGGCGGGGCCGCACAGGGATCAAGAGGGGAAGGGCACGGCGGGCAGTGCGTGGAATTGGAATAGAAACGAGCGGCGGGGTCGCACACGGGCCAAGAGGGGAACAGCACGGAGGGGCCGTGCACAGGACGGAACGGGAGACGGGCGACGGGGCCGCCCACAGATCAAGGAAGGAAGCGCACGGCCGGGCCGGGCACGAGACAAGAAGTGAAGCGCGTGGCGGAGCCGGGCACGGAGCAAGGGGGGAGAGGAGTGGCGGGGCCGCGCGCGCAATAGAAGGGGAGATGAGCGGCGGGGCCGGGCAAGGGACGGGAGGGCGACGTCACGGAGGGCTGTGCAAGGGACAAAGGAGGAGGGCGGAGCCATGAAGGAAACGAGGGGGGAGGTGCGGGGCAATCGAACGGCGCGAGGGGAGAGACAGCAGGCGAGGGTGGTAGTGAGGGGGGATTTCCAGCGGGGAAAGGAGGGTTGGGGCGTATGGGGAAGATAAGGGACGAGGCGGAGAAGCGAGATCGGCTGTTACGGGTGGTGGCGGAGGTTGGGGGGAGAAATTTTGCAAGGGAAGGGGGCGACTTAGCGAAGGTGGTGTGGAGGATGGGGGGGGCGGGGTGACTGGCACTCCATATTGATGCGGAGCGGGTGACGAAGGTTCAAGGAACAGTACGGAGCCGAGTACATAACATGGAAAGAGTGCGCGGTGGAGCGGTGCACTGCAAAGACAAAATGAAAGGGGGGGGAGCAGCAGTGCCGGGTGGCGGCGTCTGCAGCTGAGCAAGCTGCATCTGAATGGGCGAGAGGAAGGGAGAGGGGGTTGAAGAGGAAAGGGGTAGGAAGGAGGCAGAAGCCAGGGGCTGATGAAGGAATTCAAGGGGGGCGTGGAGCGGGGAGAGCGGTCCGAAGCATGACTGGCACGGGAGGAGAGAGGTGGACGACTCCGTGGCGAGCGTAGGAGAGGGGTTGGAAGCTCCGTTGTCAGTCATGGAGCAGGCCCGCAAGGGGACCTGGACCCGGACGCTTCGTGAGACGTGGTGTGGGGGGGCTGTGCCGGGGGAGTGGATGCATTGGGAAGAAATATCGACAGATCGGGAGTAACGTGGAAAGGAGGGGTATGGGAACCGGTTGTCGATCAAGGTCTGGAGCTGTTGGGGATGGTGACGACAGTCTACACGGTGAGGGTGAACCGGAAGGGCAGGCCAGCGAAGGGTGGGGAGTCGGTGGCAAGGAGGGAGATAGTTTGTCAACGATGCAGGGGACAATGAACGGGCGAAGCAGAGGAGTGGCGCGCCTAGGAGTTTGGAAGGAGAAGAACGGAGGTGTGTGGGAGATTGGCAGGCCACTACGCATTGGGCGAGTTTCAAAGTCGACCCGGTGGACCAAGATGAAAGATGGGAGGGTGTCGGTATCTGGAAGGTCTAACGAGAGAAGGGGCGTTGGTTGGGGTGGGGAGAGTGGAAACTTATATATGACCCGATGGAGTTAGGGTAGAATGCTGCTCGGAATGGAAGCCTATCACTAGGAAAGCGATCGTGGCGGGGAAGCGGATGGTGGTGAACGCTTACCTGAGACGTGGGTGAGATTGCTACTGCCGCTGCAGCACTTAGGATCAGGGCGACGGGAAAGCGCCTAAGAGGGGCACGGGGAGGCGCGCACCCAGACGCGAGTGAAGA
This sequence comes from Saccharina japonica, assembly GCA_008828725.1. Classification (NCBI taxonomy): domain Eukaryota; class Phaeophyceae; order Laminariales; family Laminariaceae; genus Saccharina; species Saccharina japonica. The sequence continues at coordinate 576,231 of MEHQ01002037.1, forward strand.
GATCGCAACGGGAGAGCTGACCAAGGTGGGGGAGGAGGGTATCGAACACATAGAGAGTGGGGGGGGGGGGGGGGGGGGGGGGGGGGGAGAGGATGGAGTGGGCCGGTTTGCCCTTCTCGTACCAGCTGAGGCGGCGGCATCCGGATTGTTTCCGGGGGGGGGGGAGTGCACCAGGTTGATGCCGCCGGTGCGGGAACATACTCTTTCGAGAAGGTGTACAGCCGGGGCCGTAAGCGAATGGCGGTGGCACGGTGGAAGCACGTTTCAGGAGAGACCAGGGGACCAGGGCAGAACAGGGGCGGTCAGGTTAATGAGAGGGGGGCGTGGGGCCGGAAGGGGCTGGTGAGGTGGTCTTGGACTGTGGGGAGCGGTGTAGTCATTTCCGAAGCAGTGTCCCTCGGGTGGGAGACCGCCCCATAGATGGCATTCAGGAGCTGGGGGGGGGGAAGAGTGGGAGGTGTGGGCAGGAGTGAAGGCGACGCCCTGGTTAAGTAGTGAGCTGGAGAAGGTGGGGGCGAAATGAGGATCACTAGGGAGGGGGGGCAGTGGGGGAGCGGATACAAGAGCCTTTAGCGCTGCACTAAGGAAGGATAGTATGAGCGATGGAGCTAGCGGGGTTGGGAGCCCCTACCGTGAAAAAACCCAAGGAGAGGAGAAATGGGCGTTGCAGGCGTTTGTGGGACACGTAAGGTCGAATAGAGAGGACCCCCTGTGGGTTTAATAGGCTGGTGGGAAGGGAAGCGTAGCTGAGCAGGCTGCCGGGATAGGGGTGTGAGGTGGGGAGTGTAGAATAATAAAAGGGGGAGAGACAGGCTGGAAACGCGGCTTCTGAATGGGTTTGGCTGTTGAGGTTGCCTGTCAGAGTGGGGGGCAGGTCAGCCGCGTACATCAGCTAGAATAGGAGGCGGGGGAGGTGGGGAAGGGGGAAATGGACGAGGGGGGCCCGTCACAGTTTCACCCACCTCCCCCGTGGGCGACACGGACTACTAATGAACATGCATTTTTCGTGAAGAGGAGACCAAAGTAGAAGAATGTCTTGACAGTCTGGAGTTTGGCGGATCGGAGAGAAAAATACCGAATAACGGGAATGGGGGTGTGTGGTTCCAGTATAAGGAAATACCTGGTACCGGGGAGGGGCTCACAGCAGCAGCACATGCCCGTCACAGTTTCACCCACCTCCCCCGTGGGCGACACGGACTACTAATGAACATGCATTTTTCGTGAAGAGGAGACCAAAGAAAGAAAGTGTCGTGCTTCTCCCAGAGGAGATGCGACCTCCAATAAAAAACCAATTGAAATGAAAGAAAATGAAATGGACTGAAACAGCGCCAACAGAGCAAGACTGAGAACGACAGGAAAGGACAGCCAGCCGGAGCACACCAAAGGCCAGCCGAGGCAGGTTTGTGCCCGTAGGTATACTTGAAAAAAAGGAACAATTTTAACAGCAAAATGCAGAAAGCAAAACGTACCTGGTACGTAGGTATACTTGAAAGAAAAATAATAAGTTTGACGGCAAAATGCGAAAAAAAAAAAAAAAAAACTGGTACAATCGTTCCACGACTAAGATAAGTGAAGTTATCGTAAAAAATTGAAACAAAATTCAGAAGAAAAAAATGTTTGCAAAAACCGTACAGGTGATATACGTAGGGGGAGTCACGACGATCAATAGGAGTTATTTCAGTATACATATACTGTACGTATACTACTGCTGTGTATACCACAAATCGCTTGGCATATACCTGGTATACACCGGCAGCAGCAGCAGCACAGCAGCAGCAGCATAACATGATACTGGTATCTCGCTCGCGAGCAACGAGTAAAACAAGAGAAGCTCAGCCGACATAACTCACAGAGAACCCCACCCGCCCGCGCACCCCAGCCGCCACGAGGAATAAGATTATGCTGCTCTTGGTGGGTGGTGGTGGGGGGGTTGGTGGTGGGGGTGGTGGTGGGAGTGGTTGTTGTTAGGGCGTATATACAGCAGCAGCAGCAGCAGCAGCAGCAGTGCAAACATTAAAAACTCGTATAATATAATTTCCTCAGTTTATATATATACTGTATACCAATGCAACGAGCACCTGGTGCATCCAGTTACATATACAAGAACGGGTGGAATGAGGAGCGTGACAGACGCCTTCAAGTGGTCAAACGCCTAACTGCATTAAGCTACTGCGTTGGCGGTTCTTCTCTTTTTGCTGTGTTCCTACTGTGTTGGCGGTTTTTCTCTTTTTGCTGTGTTCCTACAATTGACATTGATTGGATCGTTTTGTATTTCAAGCGATATGTGTCAGCACATAAACCTTTTTTGGCTCATGCGCAAGTATATAGGTTGGTGGGGGTTCGTTGTGGGTTGTGGGTGAGAGAGTAATAGCTGGGTGGGTCGGTTGATCCCTGGGCCGGTTGTCCCAACAACATCCACCAACATTTCTAGTCAAGGGATGTGCGTCAGCGCGAAACCTTGTACAGGAGTGGATCGTAGGTATACGTGAAAAAAACAAAATGGCACAATGGTTCCAAGATCAAGTTATCGTAAAAAAACGAAACAAATTCAAGAAGGAAAGCAGCAGCAGCGGCCGGAAACGTCGGGCATCATATTTGTGTACTCTGCGCGTCAAATACGTACGTAGGTACCAGGTACAGTACAGGACACCTAATAAGAAACAGGCTAATAAGAAAGCCAGGCTGACATTTCCCAAAAAATAAGAAAGACGCGAGGCTGGGCCTCCGCTGCAAAATAAGAAAGGCCTATTTCCCCCCTGGGGCGAATCCCCGACGCCTTCGTGAAACCCTGCTGTTTGCGCCTCGGGTGGTCGGGAGTAAGATATTTCATGTTTTCAGCAAACATATTGTTTGTAGCAGTTTTGGCCCGGTACAGCAGTGTGTACCCGCAGTTTGTTTTTTGTTTTGACCACATTTGTTTGTTCGTCCATGTGAAATTTGATTTAATTTTCCAATGTGTTTCTCCCCACAAAAACGCATTGTTTCGATGCGGGAACTCGAAAAAGGTGTACTGTGTATATCATTTTAAATATCCCCGCAGGGAGGAGAGAGAGGAGAGAGAGAGGAAGAGCAGACTGTGGTACTGTAGCAGACCTAGGACACCGATCGTGCGGCTCTCATGTTGCCAATGCCGTTTACGGCCAGACTAGAATCGCTCTTCGCATTGGGTGGATTGAGGCACAAGGGAGCCTTGAATACGCAGCAGTTCAATGAGCAAACGAGCGCCACGCGCGAAGGCGGTGTTTCTGCAGAAACATTTTCCAACCTTGACACGCTGTGGGGGCTACGATATGACGGCTTCCTCAAAGAAGAGGAGTAGAACAACGAGCTCGGGGGGATTATTTGCTTAACTCGACCATTGGGATCGGACGCGAGTGGCTCGACAACTGCACCCACGTCAGGGCGGCAGCCTTCAG
>MEHQ01002037.1:579917-615565 GCA_008828725.1 Saccharina japonica
GATCGTGCGGCACTCATGTTGCCAATGCCGTTTACGGCCAGACTAGAATCGCTCTTCGCATTGGGTGGATTGAGGCACAAGGGAGCCTTGAATACGCAGCAGTTCAATGAGCAAACGAGCGCCACGCGCGAAGGCGGTGTTTCTGCAGAAACATTTTCCAACCTTGACACGCTGTGGGGGCTACGATATGACGGCTTCCTCAAAGAAGAGGAGTAGAACAACGAGCTCGGGGGGATTATTTGCTTAACTCGACCATTGGGATCGGACGCGAGTGGCTCGACAACTGCACCCACGTCAGGGCGGCAGCCTTCAGCGAGTCCCACATCGTCGAACGTAGGCAGAGCCCAAGCACGTGCGACTACTGCAACCGGTAAGTTGACAAAACTTTCAAGGCCACCGTCACAGGGGGTTCGGGCGCGAAGCCCACGGAGCAGTCCATCATTTATGTCGACAATCTGCACGGGCAAACAACGGAAGAGTTCAAGACAAAACTCAAGGAGGGATGCAACACCCTGCTTCGGCTGCTGCCATCAGGGTGCACGGATGAGGTGCAGCCGGTCGATGCAGGATACGGGAGGCTGCTCAAGTTGGGTGTGGGAAAGTCTCTCGAGGCGTGGTTGGAGAAGGGTGACAATGTGGACATGTGGGACACCAACAAGCTGTCTGCCTCCGACCGTAGGGTCTTGCTGACACCCTGGGTGGGTGAGGCCGTTGAAAACCTTGATTCGGACCAGCTATACTGTAGACGCCTGTTTGAAACGACCGGGTTTGCCATTACAGCAGACGGTACCGACGATAACCTCATCAACCTTGAAGGCCTGGACGGGCCGTACACGTTCATGGGCAAGGAACGCCCGGATGACGTGCAGCCCTTTACTCCAGCAGACGAAGATCATCCCAAAGGATTGAGCGACGAGGATGGCGAGAACGAACCGAAGGGTGACAACACCGGGTGACGTCGTGGACCGGACGACATAGCTATGCTTGGCGATGATGATGACCTCGACGCTGACGAAACAACACTGCCCCAGGAATGCCCACCGGTGTTACGACTTTGTCCGCTCACCTCCTTCGGCCCTCGATACATCACTCGTGAAGCGGTACATCATGCTGCGCCGGGGGTTGGAATGGGTGAAGGGTTTCATCATACGACGGGCACAGGCACGGGAGCACCAGGATTACTACTACAGGGTGTTAATCGAGCGAACCGGCACTACGCTCAGTATGAGTCCTCCACTCGGGTAACACACTGCTGTTGGCGAGGCTGCATCATAAGGTTTGTAGGTGCTACTGGGTGAAGCTACTTCGCAGTCGTGAATGCTTCAACGTGAGGTACTGGCGCCATCGCAGGGAGTTGACAACAGGGACATCGACCGCGGCGGTCGCACTGGACGTGGGAAGGAGGACAACGACCAGGGAGAGAATGGCAGGGAGGAAGTTAGACAGAAAGCGAGATGGGGGGGGGGGGGGATGGTTACAGCGAAGGATGCGGTTTGAAAGTGAAGAGCAGCAATGGTAGTGAGATTGAGGAACGGGCAGGAGCGGATCAAGAGTGGCTGGAGAGTGACGGCGACGAAGGGAGGAAGGAATCGGGTGTGCGCGGTGTAGATATCGACAGCGATAGTGATCTCGGAGAGGGCAGACTTCTCAATGGTAGTGAAAGCGAGGAAGAAATTGAGGGCGTTGAAGATATTTCTGTCGACATTACCCGGACTAATGACGAAAGCGGAAACGTTCAAACTCCGTTGCCGAGTACGTTTCCTCCGTGTTGGCGCCCCCCAGTAAGAGTACACGCGGAATAGTTCCGACGCCGAACGTGCGCATGCGCGACCAGTGAGGGGCGTACGGTCAATGACGGTATTCATATGATTATTACAAAATATGAAACCAGCTCGATTTTCGATTTCTTCCCGGCAAATATAAGAAAGAGGCTCAATAAGAAAGAGGCTCATTAAACGACAAGAATAGGAAATCCAGGCTGAGCCCGGATTCCTGTTTCTTATTAGATGTCCTGTACTGTATACGTGAAAAAAAGGAATAACAAAATGCAAAAACAAAAGTACCTTATACATCAGCAGCAGCAGCAGTATATTATATGTAAATGATACCTGTGCTCGTTCTTTTCTCGAGAGGAAGTACACAAGGCGAATGCCACAGAATCATCGCTCGCGGGCGCCGAGTACTACGACGCTCACGGCCGACATAACACACAGAGACCACTACACCACCACAAACACCCGCCGCCACGAGCAATATAAGCTTTTGCTGCTCTTGACGAATGGTGGTGGGGGTGGTGGTGGGAGTGGTTGTTGTGAGGGGGTATATACAGCAGCAGCAGCAGCAGCAGCAGTGCAAACATTAAAAACTCGTATAATATAATTTCCTCAGTTTATATATATACTGTATACCAATGCAACGAGCACCTGGTGCATCCAGTTACATATACAAGAACGGGTGGAATGAGGAGCGTGACAGACGCCTTCAAGTGGTCAAACGCCTAACTGCATTAAGCTACTGCGTTGGCGGTTCTTCTCTTTTTGCTGTGTTCCTACTGTGTTGGCGGTTTTTCTCTTTTTGCTGTGTTCCTACAATTGACATTGATTGGATCGTTTTGTATTTCAAGCGATATGTGTCAGCACATAAACCTTTTTTGGCTCATGCGCAAGTATATAGGTTGGTGGGGGTTCGTTGTGGGTTGTGGGTGAGACAGTAATAGCTGGGTGGGTCGGTTGATCCCTGGGCCGGTTGTCCCAACAACATCCACCAACATTTCTAGTCAAGGGATGTGCGTCAGCGCGAAACCTTGTACAGGAGTGGATCGTAGGTATACGTGAAAAAACAAAAATGGCACAATGGTTCCAAGATCAAGTTATCGTAAAAAAACGAAACAAATTCAAGAAGGAAAGCAGCAGCAGCGGCCGGAAACGTCGGGCATCATATTTGTGTACTCTGCGCGTCAAATACGTACGTAGGTACCAGGTACAGTACAGGACACCTAATAAGAAACAGGCTAATAAGAAAGCCAGGCTGACATTTCCCAAAAAATAAGAAAGACGCGAGGCTGGGCCTCCGCTGCAAAATAAGAAAGGCCTATTTCCCCCCTGGGGCGAATCCCCGACGCCTTCGTGAAACCCTGCTGTTTGCGCCTCGGGTGGTCGGGAGTAAGATATTTCATGTTTTCAGCAAACATATTTTTCGTAGCAGTTTTAGCCCGGTACAGCAGTATGTACCCGCAGTTTGTTTTTTGTTTTGACCACATTTGTTTGTTCGTCCATGTGAAATTTGATTTAATTTTCCAATGTGTTTCTCCCCACAAAAACGCATTGTTTCGATGCGGGAACTCGAAAAAGGTGTACTGTGTATATCATTTTAAATATCCCCGCAGGGAGGAGAGAGAGGAGAGAGAGAGGAAGAGCAGACTGTGGTACTGTAGCAGACCTAAGACACCGATCGTGCGGCCCTCATGTTGCCAATTCCGTTTACGGCCAGACTAGAATCGCTCTTCGCATTGGGTGGATTGAGGCACAAGGGAGCCTTGAATACGCAGCAGTTCAATGAGCAAACGAGCGCCACGCGCGAAGGCGGTGTTTCTGCAGAAACCTTTTCCAACCTTGACACGCTGTGGGGGCTACGATATGACGGCTTCCTCAAAGAAGAGGAGTAGAACAACGAGCTCGGGGAGGTTATTTGCTTAACTCGACCATTGGGATCGGACGCGAGTGGCTCGACAACTGCACCCACGTCAGGGCGGCAGCCTTCAGCGAGTCCCACATCGTCGAACGTAGGCAGAGCCCAAGCACGTGCGACTACTGCAACCGGTAAGTTGACAAAACTTTCAAGGCCACAGTCACAGGGGGTTCGGGCGCGAAGCCCACGGAGCAGTCCATCATTTATGTCGACAATCTGCACGGGCAAACAACGGAAGAGTTCAAGACAAAACTCAAGGAGGGATGCAACACCCTGCTTCGGCTGCTGCCATCAGGGTGCACGGATGAGGTGCAGCCGGTCGATGCAGGATACGGGCGGCTGCTCAAGTTGGGTGTGGGAAAGTCTCTCGAGGCGTGGTTGGAGAAGGGTGACAATGTGGACATGTGGGACACCAACAAGCTGTCTGCCTCCGAGGGTGGGGGAGGAGGGTATCGAACACATAGAGAGTGGGGCGGGGGGGCGGAGAAGATGGAGTGGGCCGGTTTGCCGTTCTCGTACCAGCTGAGGCGGCGGCACCCGGATTGTTTCGGGGGGGGGGTAGTGCACCAGGTTGATGCCGCCGGGCGGGAACATAGCTCTTTCGAGAAGGGTGTACAGCCGGGGCCGGAGGAGAAGGGCGGTGGCATGGTGGAAGCACGTTTCAGGAGAGAACAGGGGACCAGGGCAGAACAGGGGCGGTCAGGTTATTGAGAGGGGGCGTGGGGCCGGAGGGGGCTGGTGGGGGTGGTCTTGGACTGTGGGGAGCGGTGTAGTCATTTCCGAAGCAGTGTCCCTCGGGTGGGAGACCGCCCCATAGATGGCATTCAGGAGCTGGGGGGGGGAGGAGTGGGAGGTGTGGGCGGGAGTGAAGGCGACGCCCTGGTTAAGTAGTGAGCTGGAGAAGGTGGGGGCGAAATGAGGATCACTAGGGAGGGGGGGCAGTGGCGGAGCGGATACAAGAGCATTTAGCGCTGCACTAAGGAAGGATAGTATGAGCGATGGGGCTAGCGGGGTTGGGAGCCCCTACCGTGAAAAACCCAAGGAGAGGAGAAACGGGCGTTGCAGGCGTTTGTGGGACACGTAAGGTCGAATAGAGAGGATCCTCTGTGGGTTTAACAGGCTGGTGGGAAGGGAAGCGTAGCCGAGCAGGCTGCCGGGATAGGGGGGTGAGGTGGGGCGTGTAGAATAATAAAAGGGGGAGAGACAGGCTGGAAACGCGGCTTCTGAATGGGTTTGGCTGTTGAGGTTGCCTGTCAGAGTGGGGGGCAGGTCAGCCGCGTACATCAGCTAGAATAGGAGACGGGGGAGGTGGGGAAGGGGGAAATGGACGAGGGGGGCCCGTCACAGTTTCACCCACCTCCCCCGTGGGCGACACGGACTACTAATGAACATGCATTTTTCGTGAAGAGGAGACCAAACAGTAGTGGACAAACACTGTTAGTGGATCTTCCTAAGGTAGCTAATTAGGCACTCTGATTGGCCAAGCAAGCACTGACCACTGGCATAGGGTTCGGGTTAGGGTTAGGGGTAGGGTTCGGTCTGAGGGTCAACATACTACTACCACGACAAAACCCCCATTCTAAAGATCCACTATCACCCTTTGTCCACCCCTCACGACAAAACCAAGAAGGTCCCACAGGACCTTCTTTTGGGTAGAATTCAAATCAAATTGAGGAGATGGCACAACTTGGACCGGGATGTCCACGGTAGGCAAACGCCCCCGGTACAATCTGGTCATTTCTTGGCCGCATTCATGACCACGACCGAGGCCACAACGCCGGAACCACGACGCGAGGCCACCGGGACAACAGCCGCGCCCACGCTTATAGACCGTAGAACATCGTACCCCGGCGGTGGCGCCTCAAAAGCAATCATGGCGGTCGCAATCCCAACTTTTCAACCAGCTCGATGTGCCAACCCGACCAAAAACCGAGCGATCGACGCAAAAACAGCAGGATACGTTCAAGACTTTGATAGCACCATGGCCGTCCCTGTCTCGCCCGTGGCGTTCCAGGGATCCCTACGCCCGCCCAGGAGACCCTGAGAGCAATAGCTTCCTAGCCTGGGCCGCCGAAAGCAAAAGTATGCTGGCGGCGGCGCGCACGCGCCGAAGCATGCCTTCCCTCTCGTCTCCTCTCGTCAATTGTTTTCACCCCAGGCTGTGACGCATGCTGCGTTTTTTATTTCAGAAATATTTGAACGAGCAATTCACTATTTCCCCATAGGACGCAAACCACTTTTTTATGCGAAATCACATTCAAATAGGATTTTATTTTCCAAATTGAATTTCCTGCTGTCTTCGTTAATACGGGCCCTAAGGACTACCGCATTGGAAGGTTTGGTCGGGTTGCGCGAGCGAATGTTTCCGAAGTCAAGTTTTGGGTGAGGTATTGGGCTCCCCATGTCAGGAGCTCAGAACATTATGCTTGCGCCCCTACCGTGGGTTGACTCCCAGGTAGGTATCTTCGACACCTGTGTATACCCTTGCAACGATAAACGATCAGGAAACCAACTGCTGACCCTGCCTGTGGTGTCATTGGCAGCTTGCCTTCCCACACAAGTCCCACACGCTTGTGTACACAAGTCGTGTACGTCACTGTCGGCGACATTGCGAACAGTGTTCGACACTCACATATATTACATCGTGGCAAAGCGGAACAAGCATTCAAGGTACACTATGTCGCACGAGGGATGTATGTGTGGTGTCATGTTACGCTATTTGACTCGATGTGAGGGTTTGCGCCTCTCCGGTACTCTGTCACACGAATCACATATGATACGTACACCGGTACACGCTGGATACACAGAAAAACAAAATGTTGTTAAAAAAATAATTTTCGAGCCCTCCGGGAGGCGGGGTTAGGTGTATGATATCCAAATCCCCGGCCGCCCCTGCGTTTATAGCCCTTTTGTTGCTTGTAAGTTGGAAGCACGGGATGGACCCGAAAGTTCAAACGGGGTATGCAGAAGAGTTGTGGAGTTGATTTTGTTTCTTAATGGTTTATTGTGACATGATACACTATATATATTGAGCTTATTTTGATTTTCGGTGGCTTCTTGCGATCTTGTATACTATTAAGAGTGAGCTCATTTATTTTTCGACGGCTTCTTGAGATCTTCTTTACTGTGGATTTCATTTTCATCTCGGATGGCTTCATACGATCTTCCATACTATGAGATATAGTAAGCGCAACCATTATTGAAGTGCTACTGAAATCTTCTTGTATTCGTTTGCATGAAAAACGAATCTCACACAATAGATACCACGATGATAGTATACCTTGGGGTACCTGCTGTACAAAAATACAAGCAATGTTGTCGGTGTACTCAAAATATGTTAGGTATTCATGGTGCCAAGGATGGATGGCAGTAAGTCGCCGTGGTGGTTCCCTATTTGGCGTCAATATACAATAAGTGTTCGTCACAAACTCGATGTCTTGTGCTGCCTTCGTCACGGGTTGCTTGATAATTAGGCATGTCTCAGGCAGATCGTACAATTGAATTCTTGAAGCGATTGTTTCTTTGGCGCTGGGCAGAAAATGAGTTGCTATATTTGGTACAACACGGGTCGGAGTCACCACGAAACGGCATGCGGTTTGCATATTGATGCATTTCACTAATTGTAACGTAGATTGAACATTGCAACAAGGATAACACCAGTCTCGTCGAGGACAAAGTTTACAATATTCATGATACGTTTGATCGAATGGCATTCCGAACAGAGTTGATGCGGTTCATACATGTTATGTACTGGTGCATCGCGCGCATGTGGTTTGAGGCGGGGCCATAAAAAATCGATGACATTGCGGATCCTGGATGTGATGACTTCAAACTCGATCGAGCCAGCAATCTCTCAAACAACAGTCAGGTCGATGTGTCTGGTACAGAGGACGAGTTGACGAGATTCACGCGACATGGAAGGATGCCACCAATCAGTTGGCAGAAGTGGTAATGAGACTTATCACACATACTACAAGGATGCTACCACTCGTTTATGAGTTAAGAGTTAACAATTCATGGCACACGTGTGATGGAATGGTATTGCGAACAGAGTACTAACAAAATGGAATTGCAAACAGAGTGAACAAGATGCATGGCACAGGTGTGAGCGAATTGTATACTCGTATTGCAAATAGAGTTAGCAAGAATGATGTCACATATGATCGAATGGAATTGCGAACACTAATACCAAGATTCATGAGGTCTCTTACTGTAAGCCAAGTGATCTAAATATATTAGAAACACAGCGTTTGACATTCCAAATTGCCGTGCGATCATAACGGTCCGATCAGTTTTCCATTATCACCATGGTTGATGTGGAGTGTCGAAAACAGACGGTTCCGGGCCCCCCTGTGTAAGCTACCAGTTTTTGATTGGCTGCACCCGGCTGGCTTGAGCCAAATGTTTGAACCGGTGGCATCATATTTTCTGCGATACACAGTCGCTACAATTCTACTTTTCAAGTCCTCACCATCGCCAGGAGCATCGCTGCACTCCCTGCCTTGTCACCGGTGATTCTCGACCTACCGGCAAGAGCAGTTCGACACAGGCACCCGCTTTCTAGGTGAGCACGCCCACATTGCTTCTTATCCAGGAAAACCGCAACTTACGCTCGGTACTTTCGTGTGTTGAGTCGTTTCCTCGAACACACCCCGTTTGACAACGCAGGATTAGAACATTTATTGTCGGGGTAAAGAGGGCAATATGTGGTCAATGCTAAAGCTAACACTACAACTCGATGGGGGGCAAGGATGCTACACCAAACTATGCCAAAGCGGGGCCGGGTCTGGAGGACAACAACGAATACCCCGTAAAAAGCCCACCGTTCACACCGTCGTGATATCGCTATCCAACGATCCACGACGTTGACACACTATGTCGGCACCCAGGCGGAGCATGAGTAGCGAAAACAAAAAAAAATAAAACAGAAAAAAACCCAATAAAATGACAGGGTGACCACGCACAACGTAAGCATGATAAAAGAAACTAACTACGTACCAACCGACCGACCGACAAACGCACCCACCCATCGATACGAGCACCAACCGAAAAACCCGCCCACCATGAACTATACAGCAGCAGCAGCAGCAGTCCCAAAAACAAAACTGCAAAACACGTCTACCACATTGACCCCAGAGCAAAAAACCCACTCGCTCACCTACCCATCCGCCCACCCATCCACCATATGCTACAGCAGCACAGTAGTATGATTCAAGGTGGTGTTTGTTGCCCTATCGTACTTGAATTTTGTTTTATTTACGAACCCCCGCCCCCCGAGGCCAGAGGTAGGCGGCCCCGGGAGGGCGTCTTGCCCCGCCACCTGCTCGCCGAGTTTGAGGTCGGGGCCTGTTCTTTCAACGGGGCCAATGAAAGAATATGCATGGCGCGGGCGCCACACGGGGGCGCTGCGGAGTGAGGTCGGCTGGCGCGCCGGTAGAGCCGGTTCCCCGCGGGTAATACTGAAACCAACACACAGCAGTGCGGGCCCGCTCATAAGAAAGTATCTCACAAGTAAGTCACCCTGAAAAAATGAAACTAAATGATAAAGTTATCGGCCTGGATAGTACCTTGACTCTTCCCTTTGGCTGGCCTGGGCCCAAGACACACATTCGTTGCGCACCACTATATATAGGGAAAGTTTCTTCTCGGAACCAAACTAAGAAAGCGCATGTGGCTTCGCGCGCGCTCACAATAGGAAAGTAAACCAGAGCCCGATTTCAGGTCTCTTGTAAGAGGGCCGGCACTACTCCAGTAGTAGTCGGACATCACCACCGGTGCCACTACCGAGCAGTGTTAAATTTTAATTTAAACAAGGTTGTACCTAGGGGAGTGGCGCAAGAGCGGGTTGAAAACTACTACAGCATGCGATATGATATCATGCGCATATCACATAGTGCGTCGTACGATGTGTTGAGAAGTAGAACTGCAACAACTGCACTTTGGGGATAAAACATACAGAGAAATATTATTGTGGAGCCGTTGCTATTGACTGAATCATTTATATAGATTTATCGCGCCAAACATTGTATAATATTAGTATTTGTCCATTTTGAATTGTTGTGGTGCTCGAAGTAAGGAAGGCGTCTCCCTCATTGAACCGCGAACCCCCGACATGAAAATAATTGAAAGCACTCTACGCGTTACACACCGTACACACACGCCGTGACACACGACGCACATCGCACACGAGCTCATTGAAACTGTCTTGATGCAAAGTGAGCGGTCGAAATTGACTTGGTTTTGTGTGGGCGTCGAAACGCCTTGGGGGTCTACATTGACATTGTTTTTGTGCGGGTGGTCGAAATTAACTCGATTTTTGTGTGAGGGGCAAACATCATTTATTTGCGTGTTGGCTTAGAACGGCTTGGTTTATGTGTGGGTGGTCGAGATTTACCTGTGTTTCGTGTGATTAATCGATGTTGACTTGATTTTTTGTATAAGATAGGCCGAAAATGACTTTGTTTCAGTGTACGACTCGAGATTGACTTGGTTTTTCTGTGGGTGGTCGATTTTTTGTTTTTTTGTGTGTGGGGAATAGAAATTGACTTGATTTCAGTGTAGACATCCAATCTGACTTGGTTTTGGTGTACGGGTCGAAAGTCACTCGGTTCTAGGGTCTGGATGACTTGGCAATTGCGTGTGCACCGAGAACGATTGGTTTTTGTGCGGGGGGTATATATTTACTTGATTTCAGCGTAGGTACCCGATTTGACTTCGTTTTTGTGTCAGGGTTGAAAAATACCTGATTTTTGTTCGGGAGTTCAACCTTAACTTGTTTTTTTATGTGCGGGCCGAAAATTAAATGTTTTCAGTGAGGGGTTCGAAATTCAGTTGTTTTGTGTGTGGGCCGAAAATAACTCGATTTGGGTGTGCGGGGCTAGTCGTACACCACTAACCCGATAGTCGAAGTACAATTCAACGAGATGGATAGATATCGCGCTGCTTACTTGTCGGCAGGAGCGTTTTTTTCATTAATTCGCTTCGTTATATACAGATATGCAGCGCCTCACCTTGTCGATGTTAGATCTGCTTCGCTCTCGGCTGCCCACGAAAATCGCAATGCAGCAGCAGCAGCAGCAATCAGTGTTGCTGTATAACTGTGGCAGCATACATGCATGTACCGTACTACAGCAGACAACTTCTGCTCTACAGATGACAGGGTCCGATATAAAATGTAACCACGGCAGTACTGACCAACAGCAATACAACGCGGACAAACTACCGAAACCGCCTGATCCTGCTTCCTGTTCTGCTGGCTGACGGCAGGCGTTTATAGCGGTGAAATCAGTTGGTTGCATGTTGCATTGCACTACTCTTGTCCCGTCGTCGGTTGTCTGTTGTGTCTGGGTACGTACAAAATACAAGAAAAAGGGACAAAAAGGGGAAAACATCAACTCGCCGCGAGGGTCGAACTTACGTCTTCGGACCAAAAATCGGGCACCGAGACCATTTGACCATAATACCAAAGATCAAAATAATTTACCATGCATTATTGTTTGCGGCACATGCCGTGCGTGCAACACGCCGCACACACATCATGCACAGCACTGCAGCACGACGGGGGGGTGGTACTTGGTGATAACTGATGACGGAGGCACTCCTCCGATAAAGCAACCATGAATAGCCACAGCAGTACACGGCGGACCCGCCACACGCCGCGTGGTGTGGCCCAGTGCTGTTGGTGATGTTAGGTGGTATTATATGTAACTTTGTTTGTGGTATTTGAATGTTGTCTGATATCTCGTGGATTTCTGCGAGGAGCTGCGGGGAAGAAACACAAAAACTCGGGGGAAAATAAGTGTAGTTGAGATACTCAGATTGGATGAAATAGGCCCTTATGGTTCTGGCCAGAGTAAACGCGGATCTGTCACACACAGCAGCAGCAGCAGAACAGAAAGGTAGATGGTAGATTGCGGACCGCAGGATCCGATTAACACAGCTGGCCACAGCAGTACAGTGCAAGTGGGCATACCACACACGCACGGTGTCACCTGCTGGTGCTTATGCGCGGCAGACTTGTGACGTTGTGCTCTCTTCATGTTATGTTGCCTACCTGTTGTGGTATACTGGTATGTCTGGGTTCTCCTGTGTATTCATAATGAGCTCGTGAAAGGGAAAACAACAAAACGCTATTATTTACTGGTACGAAATACGGCCCCATGCAGAGAACCCGGGAAATCGTATTTTCCTCTCCCGCAGAATATAAAAATGAACGCACGCCACGCGAGCTACAATACTCGAATCGAGCTGAAACTTCGACCAGCGTTTCCGGACAGGCTTTCTGTGTCGGCGTACTTAGCGTTTAGCAGAAAGGTTCACATACGAAGAGATGTTGCAAAAACGACGAAACGTTCCACACCCTGTACAGTTATCGCTAACCGCTATATCTAGTAGCTGTGTATAGCTGCCCCAAGGCATGTAGCTGTCGGTAGGCGCATCGCTGCGTAGCTTCTCGGAGCATGAGCTGTCTGTAGACAGCTAGCTGCGCATCTTCTCGAAACAATGGTTGTCTGCAGACAGCTAGCTGCGCAGCTTCTCAAAACAATAGCTTCCTGTAAACAGCTAGCTGCGTAGCTTCTCAAAACAGTAGCTGTATGTAGACAGCTGGCTGCGCCGCCTTTTGAAACAGTAGCTGTCTGTAGACAGCTAGCTGCGTAAGTTCTCGAAACAATAGTTGTTTGCAGGCAGCTAGCTGCGCAGCTCCTCAGAAAAATAACTGTCCACTAGACTGCTATAGCTAATGATACAATCGCGGGGTGAGCTGTGGCGTTGATGGGTGTCCAGTGTTCAGTGTTTCGTTTGGCTTTTTATTTCTGGGTGGCATCAAATCTTCCGGAATCGTATTACAGTAGTAGTATATTACTCGGATTGGTGCAATCCCAGTCAATCATATCCGCGCCCGTCAAGCACTGTTTTTTTTTGTCGAAGGTCTGAAACGTTTCGTTCTCTGCGCTTGCGCCCCTACTGACCCCTCTATGGGCGGGGCATCCTCACTCTGCTATTCTTCTACCTCGAGTAGCCGTGTGCCATGCACGGACCGCTCCACAAGCCTGCATCCCAACTCAGGCCGTACAGATATCATCACACTTGTCTGACCTGCGCCTCCATAGGCTGCCATCTGCGGGTAGTAGTACTGCTGAGCCATCCTAGGTCCTTCTCTCGTCTCGAGGTGGTGACAGGACAGGTGCGGTTAGCGTCGTTTGGGTCTCAGAGTTCGTGAGCTGCTCTTTTCCAGGAAAGCTCTGAGGGCATGTGCACTCCATACACCAACGAGAGTGCTGGGAGGCATTATTTCCTGGGGGATATTATCATCATCGACCCTTTTGGTTTTGATTGGATGACTTGTTCTGCATGGATCTCGTATTTGCTTCGCATGCCAGCCCCTCAGGCAGCCCTCTTTTAGGCAACCACCTCGTTTGGCTTCAATCCAGCGGCTGCACTCGTGTCTACCTTACAGGCCTCTCGACGCCTACCTTAGCAATGCCCTGTTGCGCCAAACCGCCGTAACATCCCCCCCAGCTTGTTGGCTCTAGAGCCAGCAACGCGGTATGACGGGCGGTAGATACTCGCAAGCTTTGTGTCGGAATAACCCTCGCCGGTACATACTGAGTTAAGAACTAACCAGGGCTTTTGCACACTTTGCTTCGTTCCTACTATGGCCTTGCTGCTGCCTTGTACCGGTGTTCTGGGTTACGCCTGCCAAGGCATTGGGATCCTTGGTCTGGCTTACCTCGTCGGTTTCACCTTCGTCCTTAAACACTTCTACACTTCTGAGACTGTCAACTCTTCCCAATCGTTGTCTGGGAATCTGACGCGCCAGTAAGGCGAACATAAGTCGTAAACCTGTCCTACCCGGCTATCTGCTTACCTCCCACCGCGTGCGATCTAGCGACCGTTGTTCCTATCGGGAATTGGGCTAGGGCCTCACTTCTACTTTAGCGCGCGCGTTGCTTCGGACCGGGTGCTTTCTGGGTTTGTTCTGCTGTAGGGGGGTGTAGGTTCCATAGGGCATGAAAGGTATCTAGCTACAGTGGAGTAAAACTGTCTAACGCTTCGGTCTCTGTGACCCAGTCTGAGGAAACGCCATCTAGAAACCTTCCCCGGTACTTCCAACGAACTGACCCTAATTCACTCGCCACGCTTCTGCGGTCTAGTAGCGTATACATCGGCGCTGCTGCGACCGAGTCTCCTTTGAGACCCAGGTCTGCCCTCCACGCTATTTGCGCAAACTCGTCCCCTATGGGGTGTCTCAGGTCCGATGAGCGCCTGTAAAAGGGCTTGAGTGATGCTACAGACACAGTGCGGGATCGTTTTCTTCTCCCTTCCATCTCTATAACCGCGCTCAGACCCTTAAACACGACCTTAGTCACAGTCCACGGACCTGTCCATTTCTCGTGGATCAACTTTGGTCCCATCCCCTGTCGGAAGAGCGAGCTATCGCTCTCCCGCGCCAAGACTAGGTCTCCCTCGGCTACGTTTACCCCTGCCGATGGTCTCGATATCTTGGCGTTACGGTGTTGTCTGGCTGACTCCTTATCCTCGTGGATCTTCTTCAGAGCATCTGCGACCTCCCGCATGTTGTGCCTGCGATTCTCGATGAAGTTGCTGAGACCACCTGTGGCCTCAGTGTCATCCATCTGTGGGACCAACATGTCAAGCGTTGTGCGCGGGCTACGACCGAAGAAGAGCTGAAATTGTACGTTTGATCCAACAAGCAGCGGCAACATACTAGTCCCACCTAGTCGGCCAGGCCTTACAGAGCTCAGAGAGCACATATTGGATCCAGGCTCCTACTCTCTCTACGCCCCCCTGACCCCTGGGGTGATCTGCCGGGCCGAACTTTATGGGAACCTTCAACCATCGACATAGGTGCACCATTATGGCAGCCGTGAATTCCCCCCCACCGTCGGCCCTAATGAACGAGGGCAACCAAAATGTGAGGCAGAGACCTAGGAGCAGACGGGCGACTCCGTGTGCCTCCTTTGATGGCAAAGGGTATGAGAAGGGGAAGCGAGGAGCTCTATCCACTACAAGTAGTAGGTATACGTTTCCTGCTTCCGACGTGTTCGGGAACTTCTGCAGGTCTACCTCTAGTACCTCCCATGGCTCCAGAAATCTGGCGGGCAGAATTGCTACCTGTTGGCTACGCGACCGCTTCCTGCGCCTACACCCACACGATAATACGTACTCTCGTGTGTCTCTACACATGCCAGGCCAATGGAATCGGTCTCGTAACAACGATAACGTTCTTGCGACTCCGGGGTGTCCATGTTGGCAGTGTATCAAAGCTAGCAGGTCCGGTACCAGGCCGTTTGGGACGGCCAGCACCGACGTTCGTCTTACCAACGTCCCACTTCGCTCGATCTCCAGCCACAGGAGGCTCTGGTCATCTATCAGGTACCTATCTATGTCTGCTTTTGTCCAACTGTTCTGTCTGGACACCTCTCCCCCCTCTCCCTGGCTACACAATGCTCGCCTGAGTTTTCCTAAGAAGGGGTCCGCTGTTTGCATCCTGACCAAGTGAGGCAAGTCTTGCAGCGACTGGATGGCACGTTCTATCGCCGTCGTCACCGGCGGTTCTCCCTGCCGTGCCGACCCCTCCCCCCTCGCAGCAAGTCTGTTCTCGACGGGGTCAGGCGTGGGCAGGTCGCTTGCATCCGGCGGAGACGGGTGTCCCGAAACCTGTAGCGGGCCTTCCACCGACTTCCGACCCGGCCACGGTTTTTCTTCGGGTGATTGTAACGTCGCTGGTGGACACGGCATTCTCGCGGAGCGAAGGGGGCGGGAGGGTGCTTCCAGGAGCGGGATTAGGCGTACGGATGGGGTGCGAGCCCGAGCGGACCGCCTTACTGGCAGAGCCACGTCACCGGATTCCATTGCTGCAACTCGATCGTGAAACGGCATGGTGGAGAGTTGAAAATCCCTGGCTAGGTTGTCAGAGTGTTCGGGCGGTTCTTCCAAAATGTCTACGGTCCGTGGGATACTATCGACGATCGCACTCAGCAGAGATGGGGCTGGTGTGCTACTCGGACCTTCCGTGCTGACTACATGTTTCTCCCGGACCCCCCCCCGGTCTACTAATCCTTCATCCAGCGGTTCGACTTCGTTCAACAGCTGACCATCGAGAACCGGGCCCTTGGGGTCGACGTAGTCGATTAATTTTCCCGAGGATGCGTCGTCCGGGAAAGAGTCGTCGATCCAATCTCCCGCTGGACCCGGTCGGAGCAGGCGGGATAAGGCGTCAGGTAGTTGGTGTGACGTTCCCGCCCGCCACTTCATGATTATGTCAAATTCGCCAAGGCGTAACGTCCATCGGTATAGCCTGGGGGCGAGGTTTCGGCTACGAAATAACCAAAGCAGCGCGGAACAGTCTGTAACGAGATTGAAATTTCTACCAGACAAGAAGGGGCGAAAATGGACTACAGCCCACAGAACTGCCATGCACTCCCTTTTGGTGGCTCCTCCTCGTGAATCGGTCCGCGACCACCGATGGCTAGCGTAGGCGACGACACGCTCGACCCCCTTGTGCTCCTGCGTTAGAGCAGCACCTGCTCCCAATGCGCTGGCGTGGGTGTGCAACACAAGCGGACTGTCGCAGACTGGGAACGCTAAAATAGGAAAGGATGTGAGGGCCGACTTAAGCGCCGAGAACGCTCGCTGCTGCTGTTCCGCCCACGGGATCGGGCACCGCCGCGCTCGTTTAGACGCAAAGTCTTTGTTTCGGAAGATGTCTGTAAGGGGCGCGGCGAGGATGCTGTACTGGGCTACGAACTGTCTCAAGTAACCGGCCATACCGAGGAATGCTCGGAGCTCCTCTACATTGGACGGCGGAGGCAGCTCGGCTACGGCTGCAGCCTTCGATTCCGCTGGACGGACACCTTGTCTGTCTATCACCATCCCGACGAATTCTAGACTTGGGCAGCACCATCTTGATTTGGCAAAGTTCACGGAGAGTCCGGCGGACTGTAAGCGGGTGAGCACTGCGTCAATGAGAGCGAGGTGTTGGTCAAAGTCTTGCGTGTAGATGAGAATGTCGTCGAGGTAATTCTCGACTCCCTTTCCTCGCAGCCCGCTCAGAAGCTCTGCTACCATACTCGCAAAGGCTGGTGGCAGAATTTTGAGCCCGAACCCGCATCTATTGTACTCCCAAAGTTGGCCGAAAGCATCCCGGAAAGCGGTCTTGTGTCGATCTTCCTCGGCAATGGGTAGCTAGAAAAACCCTGATGCCAAGTCGATCGAGGTGAACCACGTGCAGCCCTGGCATCGCTGGAATATACCTTGCATGTCACCGATACCCCCACTGTTCGTCTTCATGCGGCCGTTTAGTGGGCGGTAGTCCTGACACAGGCGCAGCGTACCATCTTTCTTAGGCACGGTCACGCATCTGGCTGCCCATGCGGAGGACGACTTTCGAATAATATCCCGCTTCGCCAACAGCTCTACTTCTTTCTGAACCGCGTCTGCTTGTTCTGGCGAGAAGCGCTGTTGCTTGACTGCAACCGGCGGGCCTTTCTCATCGATCAACGGGTATCGCAATTCTCGTATCGTGCACGGCCTCACTCTCTTCGGATCTTCCGGAAACAGACCGGCTACGTTTTGCGGTCGAAGGATGTGCAATAGCTGTGCCTTTTGGCCCGCGCTAAGCTGGCTAATGTTAGCGTCAGAAAGCGCGACTCCTTGGTGCGCAGGTGGGGAAGGATCGGTGTCTAGGGGGGCGGTTGTATCCCCTGATTTAGGGGGTGGGCCGGCTGGCGTGGGATGAATAAATAGCGCTCGAAACCGGTCGACGTCCCGTACATTTAGGGCTATTACTTTGGCGATGGGGTGTCCACACCGGACCACTCCTGGAGATGGTCCCGTGTTCACAACCTTACAATTCAGTGGGGTGCCGGGCTCCCACCATTGCACCCCTCTTGCTAAGCCTATCACCGCTCCGCTATCTGTGTCGTACTTTTCGGAAGGCTGAATCATCACTAGCTGTTTCTCGCCAGGCTGAGGGCCGTGTACGTACGCCTCGACGGCCGTTCCCACGAACCCTACTACTCGTCTTCCCACGCGGCTTGCCCCAAGAAGCATGTCGGCAACGGTGGGGTGTCTGGAGGAACGAATGGGTCCGGCGCCCCGACGAGGTCAGGTGCCCGGACCGCGCAGTATGTTTCTCTTGAGCGCTTACCCCCGGCGCTCCTTGACTGGAAAGGCACCCACGGAACCCCTGGCGAGGGTTGGAAGCCTTTGCGTTTGTCTAGTGATATGACGCTTTGGTTCGACCGAAAGAAACTTGCTCCCAAAATAAAACCGTATGGCAGATCTTGTACTACCCGTACTAAAATGTTTCTCACACGGTCTTCTGGGGGGAACACGATGGGGAGCACTGTCGACCCTAAAATTGTCATGCCCGGAACCCCACTACTGGCCGGGTTGGCGGCTAACAGAGCTCATTTTCCCATGCTACTGAGTTTCCTGCCGACGGCACTCCCCCCCCACGACTGAACACTCTTTCAAAAAGCCAGCGACACATAGTTGCCGCCGCCTGCCCCTGTATCAATTAATATACTCACCGGGATCCGTCCTTCTATTTTACGCGGGTCCCACACGATTTACCATGAACCCACAGTTACTGAGTATTTCTTACTGCGACCAACTGCTCCTCCAACGCTCCAAGCCCCGGGCTACGCGACGGGCCACTTCCCTGAAGCCCAAGCCCCTGGAGGGTACGGTGAAGGGGCGGCCCGGGCAACGACGCTACCCTGACGAGTTTTAAGCCGGCAGTACTCCCCGGAGGAGCAACCCCTCCAGGGCGCACCTTCACGCGTCGAACTCGTTGCTATCTACGGGCTCGCAGTCCACCCCCATGACGGCAGCCAACATTCCTGCCATCTCATCCGACAACGCGTAGAGCTTGCTCCTGGGGCGTGACGTGGCTGAGTCAGCGCCCCCTGGTCCGGTGCCCCTTCTCTTAAATTCGGTGGCTCTGAAGTGGCCTGCCGGAACAATCCTGGGGTCGTGGCTGAAGGGGCAACTGGCTTTGGGGAAGTTCCCATTAAATGCTAGACGGAAACAAAACTTGTGCAGAAGCAGAAAATCTGCTTTCTCTTGTCGTGGTGCATCTACCCCTGGCAGAGCTTGTGTCACGCCTTCCTCACTATGGGAGTCGTTCTCACCGTCCCGGTGAACGGGTCTCTTGCTTCCGTGGTGCGCCCGCGGGTCTGCTTCCCTTCGCGTGTTGCCAAAGGGCACCCCGTGTCCGCCCGGGATCGACGCTGGTTGATGTTTGAAGGCGGCGACCGGGTGGTCTGCCTCCACCGGGTTCTTGTTCCACGACGCCCAGCTCTGTGACGCGCGGAAGGACGCCTCGAGAAGGGTCTGGGCGTCTTTGTCGTCCATACGGCACCGGCCCGAGGGTTCTTTGGGTGCCTGTGGGGCCGCCTGGGCTGCGTGCATGGCTGCGAGAACGTTGCCTTTCGGCTGGCGGAACATTTTTCGCAGTTGGGCGATGGAGTCGAGGCCTACGGAGGCCAGGTGTTGGGCCGAACCGGTAATGCGCGGGCTGACCACCGGAATGTCGTATGCCGTACGTCTCTCCGATATGAAATTCACCCAGTCTGTGAAAATACCTTCGGTCTTGTTTCCCCGGGACGCCATATCAAAGCTCTGCGGGTTGGCATAGTCGATCCTCAAGGGCCGAACGTCGGTCCGCGTCCCGACAGCCTGGACGTGGACCGCGCTTTGTAGGCCGGACTGGTCGATCGCGCTAGGCAGGAAGAAGCAGACGACTCTCTCAAGCAGGCCAATGCGATTTTTCTCGGACACGTACCTCCAGAAGTAAGTTGCCTCGGACTGGTGGGGGCGCTCGGGGTCTGCAGTAAACGCCCGAAACACCAGTACGAGGCGCCACGCTGCGGCCCGCCACGCCTCTGAGCCTTTGACCGTTATAGAAGCTATTGCTACCGCTGCTGCCTCTGCGCTACCAGACTGCAACAGACTTTCCCGAGTGAGTATGCAAAGCCATTCTGTCATTGTGACCTGGGGAGCTAGTATCTGGCGAAAGGTCCCATCGATTTGGGGCACAGAGACGGACCCTTGAGATGTCAGCTCGTCATAGGTGCACAAAGAGTCGCTTATGAGGTCTTGTTGGAGCTCTCGGCGAAGGGGGGACATGCGGTCGAGGGCTGGTCTGTGGTGGGAATTGCCCCACTGATTAAGCGTGTCAGGCGGTAGGGATAGCGTGCCGCCGTCAGTGGCGCTAAGTACCCTCGCTACTTTGTCTTGAAATAGAATACCGTTATTCAGGATAGACAGGGGGCCGCCTGCTGTGCCTGAAAAAACTTGGCCTTGATGGGGGCCGAAAACTTTGTCCCGAATACGCTTGATTTGTTTGGTCGGGTCTACGTTTCCGCGAGACAGTCGCTGCTCACCTGCCCCTGCCGGGGCTGCCGCCGGAAAAACTCCCGGTGCGGGCCCGACGTGGGGTTGACCGGCGTTCTGGCCGGGCGGGCCGTACCCGACCTGCTGCTGAGGTTGTGCATACTCCGGTTGATCGGCGTACGGGGCCGGTGGTGGCCCCGGAGGCAGCGGGGGCCAGTAGTGGCCCGCCGGCAGGTCCGGCGATGGCGCAATGGGCAGGGGCGGTTGACCCGGCGGCAGCGGGGCTAACACCACTTGTAGGGGCGGTGCTTGCAGGGGCAGGTGGAACCCCTACTGTTGCACCGGGGGACATGATCCCGGCGCGACTGGCGTATGACACAGGCGGTATATCAAAGCGAGGATGGCGCGAGACGTGTTGATCGTTTATGCTGTACTTGGTGTGGCCCATGGGCTGGGGATGGGCGGGCTGTGTGGCACACAACGCCATGGCCCTGTCGGGATGCATGGCGAATCGACAGGTTAGCTTACGAAAGAGTATATCAATGTCTCTGGTGGATGCTTGTCGCATCGTTAGTTTTCACACAATTATTTAGTATATTTAGGATTTATTATTATTTTTATGGTGGTTTCTTTTGTTTGTAAAATTGAAAGGCTGTATTCCGGCGTGTCTGTTTGGACTACCCCTGAAATTAAAAAGGCCAGAGTCACGCCTGGGGGGACTACGGGGCCCTTACTCGACGACCGTATTCGTCAAGCTACAAAAATTGAAAAGCTTAGATATCGGTATGTCTTGCATCGACTACTTAAGAATTTCAAAAGGCTAGAGTCATGCCTGAGGGGACTACTGGGTCCTTGCTTGTCGCTAGTATTCGAAAGGCTACAAAAAAACTGAAAATGTTATATATGGCTATGCGTCGGCTATCCATGCATTTCGAAAGGCTAGAGTCATGCCTGAGGGGACTACTGGGTCCTTACTCGACGACCGTATTCGTCAAGCTACAAAAATTGAAAAGCTTATATATCGGTATGTCTTGCGTCGACTACGTATTAATTACAAAGGTCTAGAGTCATGCCTAAGGGGACTACTGGGTCCTTGCTTGTCGCTAGTATCCGAAAGGCTACAAACTTTGAAAAGGTTACTTATAGCTACGTCTTCGTCGGCTACCAATAAATTTCAAAAGGCTACAGCCCTACATATATGGTGGGTGATTCACATGTAACAAGCGGAGGTACCTGGGCACGCTCAACAACACACAACAAAAACCAACAACAAAAAAATAAAAATAAAATAAAATAAAATAAATGGATAAAATAAAATAAATGGATAAAATAAATAAATAAATAAAAGAATAAAAAAGAACAAAATAAATAAATAAATAAATACAAAAACGAAAATAATATTAAATAATTAAAACAACGACAACAACAACAAACAACCACAAACAACAAAGCAACAAACAGCGAGCCGGCGGGGCAAACAGGGGGCGGGAAAATCGGGGTGGGCGCGTGGAAGCGTGCGAGCATGTGCGTGCGTGCAATAGTGGGCTTATGGTGGGGGGGGTACAGCACCGTACTGATCAACCTCACCTCTCACCTCTCCCTCTTCTCTCCCTTCGAGTATGTTATTTTCATTTTTCTTTTTCTTTTTGTTGTGTTGGTATGTTTGCTCGTTTTAGTTGTATATATATTTATTATTTATTTATTATTATCATTATTTTTGGTATTGCTTGATGTATGCATACCTGTTTTGTATATATTTTATATATTCATTTTAAACTTTATTTTTGTTTATCATTGGTTTATTTACATAAGTTATATATACAAGTATCTTATTTATGATTATGACTCTTAAATATTACTGTTATTATTTGCATTAACTTTTTTTTTGGAGGTTGTTATTGGTTGATTTCTCTTTCTAATTTGTTTTTATTTTTATATTTATTATTGGTTTGAGCGATAATACAGCCCACACCTACCCGGCGCTGCTCGTTATCGCAACCAGGGGCTCAGCAAATTTGCGCGCATACCCACAGCCGATCATCAAGCGGTGGGCTCAGCGCTCCAAGTGGTACCTACCTCAATTCAGTGAGGGCTCGGTTACGCTGTCGCGCACTGCAATTTTATATCTAGGTTGAGGTGTGGTACGAGGTATATGCGATATATGGTGTTCTTTGGTGTGTTACTGCTGTACGTTTTTCTATCTGATGTATACAGCCCACACCTACCCTGCGCTGCTTGATATCAATCACAGCCGGGGGCTCAGCAAATTTGGGCGCATACCACTCAGCCGATCATCAAGCGGTGGGCTCAGCGCTCAAAGTGGTACCTACCTCAATTCCGTGAGGGCTCGGTTACGCTGTCGCGCACTGCAATTGTTTATCTAGGTTGAGGTGTGGTACGTGGTACATACGATCTATGGTGTTCTTTGGTGTGTTACTAGACACCTTTCAAACTCGGCATTCACGCATTATCTGAATTTGTGGATTTTGAAATCAAATATTTTTTTTGAAGACGAAGAACCCGATTTGAAAAGTTGTTTCAAAGTCATTCATAGGTAAAGTGTTTGGTAGTTATCCAAGTAAAATTCCTTCCATGCATATAACCAGGTATTCATAAAGCCGTCCCAGGTATGATACCTGGTATGTGAGAACAGCCGCACAGCAGCAGCACAGCTGACTCGGCACAGCAGCAGCAGCAGCACAGCAGCAGAGCAGCAGCAGCAGCACAGCAGAGTAGCAGCAGCAGCGCCGCCGACGTCGGCGCGGCGGCGGCGGCGGCGGCGGCGGCGGAGGCGGCGGCTGCACAGCCAAATTGTTTTCACAGCTGTTGTGGAAGCAGCAGCAGCAGCAGCAGCAGCAGCAGCAGCAGAAGCAGAAGCAGATAGGCTAGAGGCCATAAAACCAAAAGCAAATAAATGGTAAACTACTACTCGTATACGAAGTACGTACACATACGTGTTTTGGCCTCCCCTATATAGCTGCTCCTGCTGCTTCTGTGCCGCAGCCGCACGAACCGCCACCTCCGCCACCGCCGCCCCCGCCACCGCCGCTGCTGCTGCTGCTGCTGCTGCTGCTGCTGCTGCTGCTGCTGCTGCTGCTACTGCTGCTGCTGTGGTGGTGGTGCTGCTGCACTTGACTGGCCTCCGCGTGTGTCTATCCACAAAACGCAAAACGCAAAACAGAGTCTGTTGCCAGTTCTGCTCCGTGATACATCGCGGATCATGTTCCACGTACGAGATGCATCGACTATTGTCGAGAGCAGCCACAGCAGCACACCAATAGCACCAGCAGCAGTGTTGATGGCAGTGGCGTCGCGGCAGCGGCGGCGGCCACCTCCCGTTTGGGGAGTCGGGTTGTCAATTCGTGTCTGCAGAGCTTGTTCCACAATACTGTATCCAGCATCAGCAGCAGATTTATTTATTTTCAAAGCGGCAGCAGCAGCAGCGGCAGCAGCAGCAGCAGCAGCAGCAGCAGCAGCAGCAGCAGCAGCAGCAGCAGCAGCTGCTGCTGCTGCTGTGTTGGCCGCGGTCGTCGGAGGGAGGAGGCGGACCCTTCTCTCAGCGACTAGAAGACCGTGCCGAGTGAGCCCTCGCGTCCATTGCACTGCCTCCTCGAACATTCGACCCGCGCTGGGTGCCTGGTTGTCAACTCCACTGATCGATTTGAAACACTCCAATTGGCAAAAATAATCACCTAAATTCTACGTGAGGGCCGGTTTTGCCCCTCACGTAGAAAAAGCGTGAATGGCTCTTCCCCAAAGATCCAGGGAGACCAAAATGCATGAATTAAAACAAAAAAATGGAAATTGTTTCAAAGTCGTTCACGCATGTTTTTGCGAATTATTTTTCAAAAGTACTATGAATGCCGAGTTTGAAAGGTGTCTACTGCTGTACGTTTTTCTACCTGATTTATACAGCCCACACCTACCCGGCGCTGCTTGATATCAATTCCAGCCGGGGGCTCGGCAAAAGTTTAAGTGTACCACGCACCCTATCATGGGCCGTGGGTTCCACGCTCGAAGTGGGACTTATCTCAATTCAGTGAGGGCTCGGTTACGCTGTAGCGAACTGCAATTTTGTATCTAGGTGGAGGTGTGGTACGTGGTACATACGATCTATGGTGTTCTCTGGTGTGTTACTGCTGTACGCTTTTTTTCTTTTCTTTTCTTTTCTATTATAAATCTAGTATATACTTGATACTTGTACGTGGTGTGGTTCCGCCGCATATCCTGGGAGGATTTTTTTGTCTCTGAGCTGCCGCAGTGCGCGGGAAAGATGCAGGACCGTCTGTCAGGCTTGGCTCGCGAGCTCGCGACCACTTGCACTCTCTCCTCGACACGGAGTCCGGTAGGCGTGAGTACACCCTTCGACCTCGCCCCAGGGCGGGTTGAGGCTCAAGGGTGGCGCTTACGGAGCAGCGTGCCTTGCGCGAGACTAGCGACAGAAACCACAAAAAAAAAACAAAGACAGGAAACCCAGCAGGAAAAACAATATATTGTTACAGCTGCACCGCTCGCCTCTCAGAACGAAGTCAAGTAGGACACACGCTAAGCCGCGACCAGCGGCGCACAGATCACGAACCAGACACCATGAAACGTTTCGTTCTCTGCGCTTGCGCTCCTACTGACCCCTCTATGGGCGGGGCATCCTCACT
The DNA here is from genome assembly GCA_008828725.1 of Saccharina japonica. Lineage (NCBI taxonomy): Eukaryota > Phaeophyceae > Laminariales > Laminariaceae > Saccharina > Saccharina japonica. The sequence continues at coordinate 604,622 of MEHQ01002037.1, forward strand.
CTGCTATTCTTCTACCTCGAGCAGCCGTGTGCCATGCACGGACCGCTCCACAAGCCTGCATCCCAACTCAGGCCGTACAGATATCATCACACTTGCCTGACCTGCGCCCCCATAGGCTGCCATCTGCGGGTAGTAGTATTGCTGAGCCATCCTAGTTCCTTCTCTCGTCTCGAGGTGGTGACAGGACAGGTGCTGTTAGCGTGGTTTGGGTCTCAGAGTTCGTGAGCTGCTCTTCTCCAGAAAAGTTCTGAGGGCATGTGCACCCCATACACCAACGAGAGTGCTGGGAGGCATTATTTTCTGGGGGATATTATCATTTATCGACCCTTTTGGTTTTGATTGGCTGACTTGCTCTGCATGGATCTCGTATTTGCTTCGCATGCCAGCCCCTCAGGCAGCCCTCTTTTAGGCAACCACCTCGTTTGGCTTCAATCCAGCGCCTGCACTCGTGTCTACCTTACAGGCCTCTCGATGCCTACCTTAGCAATGCCCTGTTGCGCCAAACCGCCGTAACAGGTCATGTCAGTGCGTTTCTCGGTTGCCTTGCCCCCTCCCCCCCCCCGATGAATGTGTCCCCCACGCATGTGTGCGTTCGATTTTAGATAGATTGTCCATCAGATGGTGATGAACTTCGTCCTACACAAAAAACAACGGAGAACAATGCTCCAGGGGGCGCCAACGATTTTCGGATATGGGCAATTTTGAAAATGCCCGAGAAAGCACACAGCTTATGCACCAGACCAGCAGGGAAACGTTGCGCAAGAAAAGCGTGTTGTTTCACGCACTCTCTTTGCGCAGCTTGTCGAAACTATATTACCTGTGTAGGTAGCTAAGCTGACTATAGCTGTCTGCAGGCACCTAGCTGCGTAGCTTCTCGAACCAATAGCTGTCTGCCAGACAGCTGTCCACTATCGTAGCTGTACAGGATGTGAAACGTTCAAAAACATATATATACATGTCATATGTCAAGGCATGAATCGGCATGATTAGAACAACGGTCTGCCGACGCTTCATTCATGCCTGCAGTCAAGCTGCAATCTTGTGTGTGTGTCGTCTCCACATTCCACCCATAATTCTACCCAACTACATCCTCAGCAAACCCACCCAATGTCAATGATGATTCGTTATCCTAGAGAGATACAAATTCATATGTGGTCACAGACTGTTGGCATGTGAGGGCGTTTCCTATGCAATTGTTTTGGGGGTGTTCGTAGATAGTCCTGTTTCGAGCAACGGCCAATCAAACAGCATTTTAGGCCGTTGCTTATGCCTGTTAGTTCCAGGTTCGTAAATGCCCCCCCCTTGAATGTTTTCCATGTGACTATTAAATGCGAGTATATTTTCGACGTCTTGTACGTAGGCAGTCGTAGATTATTATGCAGGCGTATGAAAACAAATACTAATTGTTTTTTATGTGATGCGGCTAACCCTAAAGACGAGGTTCACATATACAGTATACTATGTACCATATATACAACAGTAGTGTGAAAGGAGCAGGTGAAGGTACGACGTACCTTTATCGAACTTACTCGTACAAATAAAAAAAAAGAATCGAGATACCCCCACCATCCCCAGCACGTACAACCTCTGCGAGCGCCTCTCTTACGACGCCAAGCGAGCAGCGAGGGCACCCAGATATAAAACGTGCTCGGCGAGTGGAGAGCATCACGTGTCGGCTCTCTATTAATAATCGGTGGCCATCATAAAATATACGCTAACAGTAACAGCACACAGCGGAACGGGTTTACCTGGTGGTAGGTATTACACGAGCTGCCAGGCAGATACTATGGTCTACAACAAACCCCTGACGTTGTATCACATCCGCCGCGCCGTCCCTCCCGGATGCCGTAGTGAGAGTTCCTGGCTCAATATGTACCTATTCACGTGGGTGACGTAGATGTGAGGGGCCTTTGTGGAGAAGGAGTTGAGTACGTACTTGGTAGGGTCGGCCGCTAGGTACTTCGGCATGTGGGAGGTGTTGTAGGGGTTCGGGCAGGGCTTCCAGCGCAGGGCATTAAGCGCTCTACGGAGGTGCTGTGTATGGAATCTGCCGCCAATAAGTCCGAAGATCATTCGAGGAAGAGGAGTATGTCGTGGAGGGGTCCGTTGTTGGGGACGTCGGAGGCCGGCGCTGGGCCCGCGGCAGGCGCCAGCTGGCTATATATCGTCTTATCCACCACCCGCGCCCCAGTCCCTGGAGCCCGTCATCTTGCCCGACGACGCCTGCTCAAGATCGGCTATACAGGAAATAATAGTACACAACACTCAAGAAGAAACCAGAAAGAAGGCCCAGGCCGGATTTCTGTAAGACCAAGCAATGGATGCATTTGGGAAATAGTTGCACTATCATGTACCAGGTATTCTACAGCACACGTTTCAAATGTATACGTACTCAAAGCGTCGTTACGTTATACCTGGCACCTGCCTGGTACGTACTTTAAGAGGCGAATAATTAGCCTATCGGTGGGGGGTTTTGCAGGGGTATTTTTAAGTTGAGGATTGAACTTCTTCTGCATATATTTGTTAAGACTCAATAATTCTGGATGACTTATTAACGAACATGTAGACCCCTGGGTGGACTACCACCCTATCGTATAAAATTCAATATGAAACCCAATCTGATACAAACGGTCAACTCCTAGGCTACCCCGTTCCTATTTCCCGGGCTACTTCTTTATGAACCCGCCCACCACGCATTTTACCTCATCAGGCTAACCCGATACATTGATTGGGCCCGCTCCAACTTTTCATCGGGGCCATGTAACACTCACAGAACCCAAGAATCACACCGACTTATTGCAACCTAATTTCCCCTTCTCTTGAGCGACAGGGCGGGCGGGTGGGGAATTCGATCAATTGCGATGGGCACGCTGTCGTCCCCTGAGCTACGACCTCTCGCTGATGCTACGTGCACCGACCGTGTATACCCAGAGCAGCAGGCCCCGTGGCTCGACGCTATGACCATCTGCTGTTCTCTCGCCTACCCCACAACCCCATTTATTCGAATTCCAAAACGACTCCAAGAACCTCACATTCCTTGCGGAAAGATACTTTGTGTTACGGCATAATAATTTTAAATACATGTTCACATGTAGACCGCTGGGTGGACTACCACCCTATCGTGTAAAATGCAATATGAAACCCGGTATGATACGAACAGTCAACTCGTAGGCTACCCTGTTATTATCCCGCCTGCTACTTGTTTATGACCCCCCCCCGACACGTTTTACCTCATCAGGCTAATCCGCAACCCTGATTGGGCCCGCTCCATTTCTTCATCGGGGCTATCTTACACCCACACCACAAGGCTAGCCTGATACCACCCTCGTTATTCTATGCATGGTTTGCGAGGGCAGTGTAGACCACTTATTATCACTCCCCTGCCTCCCTCACATACGTCATGAAAGCCCCGAGATTTCCATTTTCCTGCACATTGAATTTTCAACTCCGAGATGCCCTGCGCAGCTAACTGGGTCCCCCCCCCCGATTCTTCCCGAATGCAGTACGAGTTACATGAGGTCTCTGGCACTGCGTTCTATCATCAACCTGAACACCGCGACCGAGCAGTCCTAGTAAACACTTTCCATCCAAACGACGTGCTTCTCATCGCCAACGGCACCTACCCAGGCAACTGGGGGTGCACGTGGAGCAGTTCCACCAGGGCTTCGAAGCTCCCCTCACCTCGCCCCACGTCTCCCCCGGGTATTCAAGCCGAGTGCACGTGATGGTGCACCCTCCTCCTGTTTGGTCACGTATAGACGCCACACAATGTACCTGCACTGCTGAGGCAGCCGATCTGTTTTCGATTGAGACCTGTATTCCTTGGTAAAAGAAACTCAGGCAGTTTCTCGTCAGACATAATTCGGGGTGGACCTGGCCGTCTGCGCACGCCAACAACTCCGATGCTAGGTGCACAATAAAATAGACCACTTCAAGTCCGAGCCACGCCACATGCCCCCCGTCTACCATGCCCGCCAACAGGTTGTCTCGTTCGCGAAAGCATGGCCCGCGTCAACAGCAATCTGACCCGCGCTTTCTTCGTCGACATGCTATTCCCCCTGTATACTGCCTATCCCACCGCCAATATCATTCAATGCGACGTCGGCAGTTCGCATCCTGCGAACATGTTGTGAAAAAGGATTATGGCCAATAAGTATCCTCTGACAGTCAACTATTGATCGTTGTGTACGAAGCAGCGAGCAACCATGAATACGAGCAGGTCAGTAAGTCTTTCATCGGGATCGTGAAGGGTACTCAACCACGGCCTTTTACCTTGCGCTTTGCTTTCTTTTACCCAGATGTTCCACTTCGCTAAGTAGGTATTCTGAGTAGTCTGCCCAATCGACCCTAGCTCAAGCAGTTCAACCAAGCGTGCAATTTCATCCTTCGTTCCTCATTTGGTGTCCCCCGTCCCTGCAGGGTCCGTGGGTGTAGCGCGTGCATGCCGTATGTTGAGCGAGTGAGTCACAGCCATGGTTTAGTTGTGCAGTAAGCTGAGCGGCGAATAGACATGCAGTATGCAGATCAAGGGCCGTGCATGACGAGCGCGTGAGTTACTCAGTTACTCATCGTTGGTTCATCATAAGATCCCACAAAATTTCATCATTATTTTGGATATTGTTCGTCTGAAGTACTATATCGAAAATCCCCGACCCCCGTGACTCGATGTCTTGTTCTGACCATTTGTTGAAGTTGGTCAGCTCCCCCTCCTTGTCTGCCAATACCACCCGGCGCCAACGCGAGATACCATCTGCTAATATGTTCTGCACGCCGGGGATATGTTATCACGTGGGGTTCCACCACCTTTTGCGTTAGAGGGGTCCGAGCATTGTCATGAGTAAACACGCCTTTTTGTCACTCTCCCCGCCGCATCGGACAACGCACGACACCACCGCTGTACTATCACCACGAACCAGTATGGGATCCGATTCGGCGTCGGGCTTGTCTCCTACTAGTTCGAGCATGGCCCACGATGTCACGACCATCCCCAGTAACTCTAAAGGTTGGTCGTGATGGTACACGTTTCCCCAAGGACGGATTTTCGTTTTAGTTAAGTGGTTAGTTCCTTCGTAACAACTATCCGTCGAAATACTTTCCTCTGAACGCAACAGATCCCCACAGCATCAAGCCTCGTGTACGATAAGTAGTGTATCTTGGCGGGTCGTTATAACGCCGTGTAGCAGGAGGCGCTATGAGTACCTCCCTCCGATTGTAGCCCGCTATCTACCGCCCACTTCCAGACGAAGAGGTCAGCGTGAAACTCTTTCCCGAGTTCGACCGTGCGATTCTAGGTTTTACTACCTGGTGAGTGGTGCAACCTCGTCAGCCGCAGCAGTCTCCACACGAGGTATGTGCCCACTTGTACCAGGTACGTCATGTCCCACAACTTCCCAGCCATACTCAAGACCCCCCTCACCTTCGCATACCTACGGTTTGCGGGCCACTGCTCGCACAGGAACCATTTAAACGCGCCAACTTTCTCCCCGGGAAAATATATTTTCATGGTGTGGGAGTTGATAGTGAACCCTAAGACATCGACCGTGGTGTCGTAATCCGTGCTTTGCTTCGGTGCTAAGATTGGTGGTACACTCTCCTTCCCGTGTCCGAACAACCGTACATGATCCAAGGCTACGAAGCCGACGCGATTAGGGCGGCTTTGTCGTCGTCCGAGTATTGCACATTGATCAGTGTTTAATTGTGTACGTATACTGTCGTGAAAAAAACAGGGTTGGCAATTTCTTCCCCGGTGTGCGCTCTGACCTTTGCGTTTGAGGGGACCGTTGTGGGTTGTCCCTCTTCCCACCTATCCACCTTATTTACGTGGGCCGTCATATATATATATATATATATTTCGTCTAAGAGCAGAGTCGAAACGATCGTGGTTTTGCAGTGCGCGTGCTCGGCGGCCGCTGACATGACGCCTCAGATCCCTGGCGACCCGGACCACCCAAATGTTAAGTGAACGTCAATTACTGCCAACTCTCGTACTGCGTAGAAACACTTGTTGGCTTTGTCCGGATGTACCCGGACGTTACGAAGAGCGTCAGAAACATCGGCATTGCTCATCACTATTCTCTTCACCGGGAAAATTTGTCGGAGTCACACGAGTTCATCGAGAACATTCGGCAGCGCCAGAGCGCACAGGCATCGAGGGACGGTATCCGGGTCAATGTCTCTGTTCAATCCCCCCGGCTTGTCTCTGATCTGCTGGTCGAACGACAAGTCGTTGATTATCCGGGCCTCGTGTGTCACGACAGCCGCCAACAGGGAGAACCTCATGTTCCGGGTTTGGGGCTCGGCTGACTTTCGTATCACAAAAAAGTTTTAACGTCTTGCGTCTATACCGATGTTCTTCCATAATGTTGTCACATGCCCGGTGACGCTGTGGTGATTTCGGTACTGTAACTCGCTCTCAAGACCAGCGCCCGTCGCGGTCACGTTCGCAGGTACCCCACCTGTGACTATCGAGACTATCTCGTCCATGCTTCGAAGCCATTTAAGTCTCCGAGGTGTCGTTGAATGTGCGTGGTATCTATCGGTGGTGCTACCACGGACCCTTCTACTGCTCGTGCAGCGTCTCCCACGACTCCTTCGTTATCTCGCATCATGGTTGTGCAAATGTGTGCCAGTTTCCACAAGGGTCCGCATCTGAGATAGACCTTCTAAAAATTATTTCGATACCTTTATTGAACGAACGAAGGCAACAAATCACACGCACTTTGTGTCCAACGGTGCCATGAGAAAGAAATGAAAATTCGCGTGTGGGTCTTCTTTGTTTTCGTGTCATTTTTTGTAGTATTCACTTTCAAAGGCAGATTTCGTGCGGGATTCCGAATGGCCAATTTTCAATACACTTATATTGCGAAGGCTATGAAAATCATAGTTTAGACAAGGAATTCGAAATGTGATCACGGAGAAGTGTGGTGATATGCTATACGATAATTATTCAACTTGTTTAGTGAAACATATTCTTTTTTGATGGCGCTGAAATCTTTTCCGTTTCTGGGTTTTTTCCTTACCAGGCGTCATAGCGGAAGGCAGGGCTGGGTCTTGCATGGTGCGTCTAATCCGACATGCGGTCGTGCTGAGCACCTTTGCAAACGTGTCTTGAAAGAGGACCGCGCTGATGTGAATGGACAACTCTTCCGGTGACACCCCCGTATAGATAGCCCCCGTGGTAGACTTTACATCAAACTTGCTCTTGTTCAGCCTGATCGCCTTGTTAGGGCCGGGCACTCCGCGCCCTCCAAGCTCGCCCCCCGCACCCCACTGGGCGGCTGGGCCCCCCTGTGCCGCAGGAGTCACCAGCGCCATGGGTGCCCCCACCGGCGCCATGGGCGCCACCACTGGCGCCACCTGTACCCCCGCGTTACCGGCGCTGCGGGGGATACCTGTTCTCCTGGGGGTATCTGCGCGGCAGGACCCTCCTGTACCATATTCGACGGCGGTATACCATAGGCTGGCAGGAGTTGCAGGAGTCCGGGAGGTACCTGCACCGGCTAGCCCGCTAGAAGAGGTAGAGGCTGCGGGGCGAGCTTCCGAGCCCCCTTCAGTAGGGGAGGCTACCCGGTTGTAGGGGCGGGGCCGGTCCATGGGGCAGGGGGGGTTGCCACTGCGGCGGCTGTGGTCCGGGAGGCAGCGGAGGCTGTGTTGGGGGCGGTCTGTGATACGGCCTCGGAGGCGGCGGCCCCAGTGGGAGCGGGGGCTGCCACTGGCCCCCTACGTTGCGTAGCGAGATGGAGGGGTAGTCAGCGAAACAGTCAGCAGTCGGCGATGTTTCACTTAGCCGCTACGCATAAGTAATAAATTGTAGCGGCTCACCACAAGAATACGTAAATAATGCATTTTTGAGCAGCGTCATGCCTGACCCCTGCTAACAAGAATACGTAAATAATAAATTAGAGGCGAGGTAGTTTCCGGCCCAGCAATCATGCACCAGCAAGTACAAAGTTAACGCCCCAACAATCAAGCACACGCAAGTACAACAAGCGCTGAGTCGAGCGTATGCTAACGGTACGCGCGACAATTTGAAAAGCGGTATATAAAGCGTGATGCGAAAAGTATTGCATCACGACTCAAAATTGGATCAGCCTACTGGTATCGTATTATGATACACTTGAACGTGGCATTTTTGAGCAGAGTCAAGCCTGTCCCTTATCAATACGACATGCAAGTGAGTGGAGTTGACGGTTGAACAAGCAAGTACCGAAAGCGTTGTATTGACGATCACACAATGCAAGTGCGAAAAGCGCTTTTTTTAAGGGTTACAGGTCAAGCAAGCAAGTACACCCACGTGCCACAAGAGCTGCCATACGACTCAAAATTGCATCAGTCTACTGGTACAATATCATAATATACGTGAATGTTGCATTTTTGAGCAGGGTCACGCCTGACACCTAATAATACGAAATATAAGTGAGCGTAGTTGACGGCCGAACACGAGTACAAACGTGTCAAGCATATGTTGCAACGCTACGCGCGACAAGTAAACATGTTACCCTTTCTAGCAGTATCATGCCTGGCCTGTACGGTATAAAAGCCATAACGATGATCCTACAAGCGCGTCTAAGTTGTCAAATATTTTCAAACACGTGACAAGCGTCACGCAGACACGTATATACCGGGTGTATGCCGGATCGAGGGTCACTCGGCGCGCACGGTGCGAGCGAGCTTCTCACCTACATACGTGCCTGAACTAGTCGTACTAAGCATGCCACTGGTAGTGTAATGCGGATATACGAAAGGTCGTGTGGTCGTCGGTCGCGTCATCAGGACCATGGTATCTCTCCTCTCTCCCTCATCATTACCCCACTCTCTCACCTCGCTCCCTGCCGTGTGCGCGAGTGCTGTGTCGCCTCTGTTTATGGTCTATCGAAGGCAAGGCTCGGCCCGCCATAGTATTAATATTAAATAGAGGTGTCGTATGTATGTAGGTATAGCGCTTACGGTGCCTATTGTTTTAATATATTTTACTCGTTACCAAACAGTATGTGTACAGCTGCGCGGTTGATCGTATGGTGCTTGCGTAAAACATAATGCACTGCTTCGCGGTTGGTATGCTGTTTTGGTGTGTGTTTTTATGTTTATGATTTGTTATTACGCGGACGGGTGTGACACGCGTGTGTACGTCTAGCGGAAGGACACGACTAGACACCACCCTTCGTCTGGACTTGCAAGGCTCAAACGGCGAAGGGTAGGAGCTGCGCACTATATATATTATGTGACGCGGCCGACTCCAGGATACGTCCATCATTCTACACATCCGGCGTTGAACACATAAGTAGAGGGTGTGGGACTACCTCTTCCCACGCACATATTAACCCCCCGAGCCCAGGATCTGGTCAGTGGGGTCGGGGTGGCACTCCGACAGACCCTGAGCCTCGGGACCGAGCTCTGATGAGTGAGGCATACCGCGCGACCCCTATCAGGGTGGCGGACTCCGCTCACACTCACTCACACTAAACCACCCACAGTGTACAGCGTCAGGACCCCTGTGGTGTCTGCCCTCGGTGCCACGTGGGGACCGAGGAGCAGACTGATCGTCATCTACCGAAGATTATCTGGAACGACGGACTCAGTGTTAACCTCCTCGCTGTACATACTGCTGCAATTGTTGAAAAACTCTATGGTTCACTACCAGGGCTATGACGTAGTTTTTGGTCGCAGATCTATATGTTTTTTAGTCTAGACTGCAGTAAAGGGAACACAGAGAAGCCCACCCTCAGTGAGCAATTACAGAGAGGTCGGCGGTCTGAACATGGCTCATAAGTGTGGTGCGGCACCGTGTCTGAAAGCAGACTCCCGAGTGCTGCACGAGAGAGGTGGGGTCGACCATCCTAGTTGTGCATACCAAATCTTCCTCGAGCTCGCATTCTGCTGAACGGTACCTACCGCAAAACCTTCTCGGGGGCAGACTCAGTATTCGTTCACTCCCGCTACCTCTCTCACAGCATAGCCTACGGATTCGGGGCTGGCCTTCGCTTCGTCTCTACGAAAATCAACGACCGCCCTCCGTGAGGCAATACTGACACATCTTCTGCGAAACTCTGGGAGCGGCAACACCGTCGGCAACACGAACGGGTAGCAAGCCCCCCGTGCGCCCGCGGCAGGTGCAGCTCATGTCCCTATTTACCATGTCTCGTTCATAAGTGGGTGTCGGCTCCGTAGCCCTACCTACCGAGAGAGACTGTGCTGCGCTGTGTCGTGCAGGTGTCCGAGGTTGAATAAAAACAGACACGAAGGAAAATACTCAGAGAAACACCAGAGCCAAGAACAAAAACAAAGAATACGTGAGCACACGAAAACAAAAAGAGAAATATAAATAATCAATAATAAAAATCAAGGAAAAGGCGCTCACACTAAAGCCGTTGGCCTCCAACAAAAAACTCGGCGTCAAAGCTTGGTTGACCCGCAACTGGATGCCTCGCAGCAGCAATGCCCCACCCTGGAACCGATACTAGGTCTGACAGCAGGTCTGCGGGGTTACCGCTGACTGAGCACCGCCCCTCTTGGCCGGCCGGCGGCCAGGCTGAACTGGGTGCAACATTGGATATCCGGTGTACGTGATATACCTACGAGTACCTATATTCTGCGCTTTGCGATTCTTTCGTTTTTGTTTTTCTATATTGTCTTGTCTTTCTTGTTTATTTCGATCTGACCGACCACCGACGCCTCCCTCCCGCGGGTGGCCCATGGCCGACTACAGGTTCAGGCTAGCAAACGGACCGCACACCATGTCACAGACTGCGGTGCGCGTGTCATGCGGCGTGCTAGAGTATATTTACCTGCCGCACCAGGCCACATGTATATCATTCATGATCGAGACTATTGTCCTCTTCTAGCCTCAGGCCTCAACAGGTATCACGCATACTCGTAAACACAAGGTATTGTCTTTTCCACTCATGGGTCGGGTCTCTTCATCCTGGGTGGTCGAATGTTTTTTTT